>JAULJZ010000023.1:6267003-6298303 GCA_032270985.1 Heliamphora pulchella
CTACGATATTTTCTTGGAATTGAGGTGGCTAGATCGGATAATGGGATCTTCATTTCTCAAAGAAAGTATATTCTTGACCTTCTAGATGAAGCTGGTATGATGGGATGTCGACCTGCAGATTCACCTATCGAGGCTAATCATCGACTCCGTAGTGGTGATGGAGAACCTGTTGACAAGGGCTAATTTCAGCGGCTCGTGGGAAGATTAATATACTTGTCTCACACCAGGCCTGACATTGCATATGCTGTGAGGGTTGTCAGTCAGTTCATGCATGATCCTCACAGTGTACATCTTGACGCTGCTTATCGTATTCTGCGATATCTTAAGTCTGCCCCTGATAAATGGCTCTTATTCTCTCGTCACGGCCATTTGACATTAGAAGTTTTCACAGATGCAGATTCGGCTGGTTCAGTTGATGGCAGATGCTCTACATCTGGGTATTGCACATTTATAGGGTGTAATCTGGTTACTTGGCGCTGTAAAAAGAAAACAGTGGTAGCTTGATCAAGTGCAGAAGCTGAGTATAGGGCTATAGAACATGGCATCTGCGAACTCATTTGGCTTAAAGTCCTATTAAAGGATTTGGGTATTGACTGCGACAAACCTATGAAGTTGTACCGTGACAACAAGACTGCCATTAATATTGCTCATAACCCTGTTCAGCACGACAGAACGAAGCATATAGAGATTGATCGACACTTTATCAAGAAGAAATTGTGTCAGTGATTAATATGTATGCCATTTGTGAAATCTGTAGATCAATTAGCAGATATTTTTACTAAATGGTTTAGTAGTAAAATGTTTAAACCTATTGTATACAAGTTGGGCATGAAAAATATCGATTCCTCAACTTGAGGGGGAGTGTTAAGTTGAGGGTATTGTTGTATTTTTAGTATTTCTTGGTTCTATTATAAATAACAAGTGATAGGGTGTAAATCCTATGTTGTTGTGCTCTCATTCATTGTTATTCTGATTCTCTCTCTTCCTCATTTTCTCTCCCACTCTCTGCAATAATTCTAACAGGTTCTCTGACCTAAAATGTTTTTGGCAAGATTCTAGTTTTGAACTTTCCTATGGGATCAACAATTTAAGTATTGTTTCTTTTCTTTTTCTTTTTTATTTTAATTTAATTTTACGGCAGTTTCCATGGCAATTTGGTAATTTCCTGTTATGGGTTGTAACATGGGCTGCCATGTTGGGCTTCTGTTTATGGGATTAGTTATATGGTTTGGCTCAAATTTAATATAGTCCTAGACTAGAGTGTCAAAGATAATTCATGTCCAAATCTTTTGTTTGACCACTTATAATTATTAGGCCACCAAGTTTGTTCTGTTTCTAGATCTGAAGCAGTCGCAACAAAAGGATTGAAATTACCAAAATGAATATTTTTCAATTGAGCATCTACTGTATGGGTTTCTTCACACGAATGAAAGAAATGAAGAAATCTCTTAAAGATGATTTACTGTATGTGTTGTACATCTTGACTTAGGTCAGTTAGGTATTAATGCCTTATACCCTATATGCGGACTGTATGAGTATTAAGAGGAAGTAAATTTTAGAAGTTGTTGAAGTTAGAAAAATGGTCGGTTTCTCGTTGGACTGACCCGGGCCCCGTGCAGTCGAGTTTTGGCCTTAGTAGTCTTGATTCTTGTTTATTTGCAGGCAGAAATCTAAATCTCAGTATGAGAATACGTATTAGTATCGATAATACTGCCATGTATTGACTGATATTGGGCTGCACCGGCTAAAATACCAGTAAATATCAGTATAGGAGACCCAAAATCCCATTATGTATTGTATTGGCCGATATTTTAGAACCTTGTTGTAGGGAGGTATAAATGTTGTCGATTTTAAATATCTTTTAACATGTCATAGGTCAGGCTGTTAGGGTTGTTTAGTAGTTTCAAATTTTTTTTGAACATGATCAAGAGTCATGGGCCATTGGTTGTAGTGCATGTCAATTTGTGTTGTTCTATGTTATATGAACTCTTCTAAATGTATAAAATACTCATGTCGGACACTCGACACTTGAATAAAAGTATGAGATATGTGTTTGACATTTTTAATTAAACATTCATCTAGAAAGAAAATTTAGTAATTCGAGTTTATTATAGAATTATGTATACGCTGTGATATTATACATGAAATGCTCAATGAAATCTTGTAAACAGCATTTACCCTAGATAATAAAAGAAATATTAAAAAATATGAAGATTTTGTTGTGTTCTAGTGTCGTATGTTGCATGAATTTGGGGATTCGAGAACGGGTGTCTGTGCGGGTATGTATCTAAGTGAGACCTGGGATCTAAAACTAGAGCTCTTTAGTCTTGATATGATTCACTGTATTCTCCCTCTCTTTTTGCACCTTGTTAACTCTATTCGTTTGTCTCTCGACGTGCATGATGAGGTCACACGTGAGGCGTAGTGTTAGCTTCATATACATTGTTGGGCATATTTCCTAATAATTTAATATTTTGGGACAATTGATGAATTAACATAAATATTGTTTAATCATTTCCAAACTATTGCAGGGCCAAAAAATACCCAATTTTGCTGGAGAGCAAGACCTCAGTGTTATACAACGGAAGTAAAACTATTTACATATATCTTGAGACATCTTGGGAGAAGGAATCATGGTGTAAAGCCCTCCGTCTTGCTTCTTGTAATGATAAAGATAAACTCAAGTGGTTTTCCAAGTTGTATCTAGATTTTCAGAGTTACCTGACAATCTTAAATACAGGATATCCTTCTTTTATGAAACCCTCTGTGGGTTTCAATGCTGAACCCTTAGACAGGTCAGTTAAGGTTGATGGTTCCTCGTCAAAGGTTTGGCACTTTCTGAAAAAACTTGCAAAGAAGGCGTCTAAGAGTGGTGTAGAAAATAAGACAAGCTGGACTGTGACATCAGGCTGTGAAGAGAGAAAGATCAATGAGAAATATCATTCATTTCAAGATTCGGGTTTGGCCACTGGTGCGATAAAGACTGCTCCAGCAGGAGAGACACCTAACTTTTCTGCAGAGGACAAAATGAGTCCATCACCATCAACATTATCTCACTCTGGCAGCAGGAGTCATACCTCTGTATTATCTGAGGCAGATTTTGATGACAGAATTGGTGGTGATGAAGGAACACTCTGTTGGAATTTGATAATATCACGCTTGTTTTTTGATGCCAAACATAATACACAGATGACAAATTTTATGCAAGCGAGGGTTCAGGTTTGTAATATTGCACGAATGGCGATTATGGGGTTTATTTTTGTGCATTTTTAAGGCATGGTTGCATGTTGTATGTTGTGATAGGTGAAGCCTGCTTTGCTTTTCTCACTTGTTCAACTGTCACTCACATATTTATATTGTTTTCGTGCTTGTAGTTCCTGAAGGAAAATCCATGTGGGCTCAACAATTTCCATATTTAGGCAATAATGCAATGCCCATCCTGAACGATACCGATACATTTTCCCAAATGATCCTGGCTGTAAAATGTGTTACTAGTAGTAATGGATTCATGCTTAAATATTTAGCGGAAAAGCATTCTCTACCCAGGTGATGTGGGATCCTGTGGCATTACATTCACCTCCCATAGGACCACATGTCCTCTTGGGGTCAGTGGTTCCCACGATGCACCCAGCCAACCCAACCATCTCAAGTCACCGTTCGTTGGCTGGGTGCACTAAGGATGCAAAGGCTTTCCTAACATGGGTCGCACGATGTAAGCCAAGTCCAACTTTGATAACAGTTTGGCATGCCCATCCCAAATGGAAATGGATGTCGTCTACTTTGCCAACGTTCAGCTATAAAACGTGTTGTTACTAGTAAGAGATGCAAGCTCACATATGTTTGTTAATAGCCCAAAACATTCACTAGCTAGGCATTCTTGGATACTGGGGCATTAGACATAATGCTAGGACTCTCAACTGGGTTAAGCTAGCTCGAAACCCAACCAGCAGCAATATTCAGGACCTAGTGCTTGGACTGAGGTGACTTCTATGAGCTTGGTCAGATTTCCTGGCCTGAAGTTGGGTTTGGGCTGCACTCAAGCTATGTCTAGCTTAGTCCAAATATGTTTAACCGGGAATAAGTTTGCCCAATAATTTGTATATCACCATTAGAAATTCACATATCTATATCTTCTTGTATCCATATTTTATTATTAAAGAAATTTTCCATACCATTTTCATTGCTTTATTTCCTTGAAGTCAAGACAAAGGCTTTCTCTTAGCTTTGTAAGTTCATAGGCAATGCTTGTTCCAACATAAAATGCCAAGGGTGATCATTCATACATGTCTTGCTTTACAACCCTAAATGTCGTATATTTCTTGATTTCGAAGAACTTTTTACATTGAAATTTCTTAGATATTTACATAGATTAACATTGAAGCATTTACAAAATTCTCCAATGAGGAGAGATGTGTGGTGTTCATGGCATGTTTGTGGAAATGCTACTAAGAAATTTTGGTATTTAAAATATAATTTTTAACCACAACTATTTATTTAGTCATTTTCTCAGAGATGGTAAATGTTGCAACATGGGTTCGGTACAACCCAATGAGAAGTACGGAATCATTTAGTTCTGGTCAAACTGAAGCATGTAAAAGAAAACAGGCTGATCTTAGGCTTTGAGTGGTTGTCAAAGAAGAGTTTGAACTAGATTGGCCATTTCATTTCGGGTTGAGCTTGGGCATGACTATGTGTCACACGTTGGCCTTGCTGAATAGGCACGACTCGTGTGGCGCTAGTCAAGACTCCTCTTTATAGCCTGCCAAGCTCAAATGAGTTGTTTGCCAAGCTAAGCAAACAATAGCAAGTCAGTATGTGAGCCAAGCAAGCCAATAATCCAACAAGCAACAAACTTAATATGCATAACAAAATGGAGCTCAAGATTTGAACAAATAACGCACTTTTATTAATATAAAAGAAGCATTACAAGGCCTAAGAAAAAGTACAAGAGGTGACAAGTAGAGGTGCTTACAAAACCGTAGCACTAGTAAACAAGGGATGTTTCTCACATGAGTGACCCTCCTTTCCGACTCTTGTCTTGGGATCTACTCTCCCTATGTTTGGCTTCAGCATAATCCGTCTCGCATTGTGTAGCTACCTGTGCACAGGTTAGATCTTGAATCTGTTGCTTCTGATGTTCCTATCTAGCCCATGGCTTCAGTCCCTCAAGGAAGAAGAAGAGCTTGTTCTTCTCTGACATGTCTCTAATGTCAAGAATAAGAGAAGAGAATCGGTTGCCATATTTCGAATAGTGTCATTGTGCTTGAGATCTTGTAATGCACGTAGGGCATTTTACTCAATATTCTCTGGGAAGCAGTGAATTTGAGCTCATCCTTGAGCTTATTCCAAGTATCAATACTGCATAGGCCTTGTTGCATTTAATCATATAAGGTGCGTCATCACAATTTGGCATCCTCAGAAAATACATGGTAGCCATTGTCACTTTGCTCTCCTTTGAATAAGCTTTTCATAGCTTTGAAATATTGCTCCATATCAAAGGGGTAGTTGTCTTACTCCTTAGCATCCCTAGCACCACTATAGGAGCACGACTCTAGCACACTGAGCCTTCGAGAATTCTGAGAAACCACCCACCGGTGAGTTGCCCATGGCCCTTGTCAACATGTTAGACGGCCAGTAATATCCTCCAATTCAAGCCTGAGTTCAGTCCCAACATCCTCCCATTCCTGAACTTGTGAATGCCCATGTGATTGCTCAGCATCGAATACATGTTGCTCCAGATTAGCCAAAGAGCCTAAAAAGCCTTCTATGCTATCCATGCGTTGCTCCAACTACTCAATCCTCTCCCGGTGAACCAGGCTTCTTCCCCTTGTCTTCTTCCTTATGAGGCACCAACTGCTTGGGGGGTGGGGGCTTGTAACTCTTAGCATCCTTCCTTCCCGTGCGGTTAGTTCCTTTCTCAGTGACATTTATCATCTAGAAAGCATCCATCCTTAAGCCACTAGTTTTGGAGCCCTTGCCACTTTGCCTTGACTGAGTGTCTTGCTGTGGGTCACTTTCACTTCCACTACTCTAAGAAGCATTATCAGGTAAGGATGTTAGGGATGTTAGGGCATTCAAGGCACACTTTTGTGGACAATCAGCTATCTTATGTGGCACGTTGCATAGGAAGCAAGAAATGGTACCATGCAGCTTGTTGGCACCATGCTGTGGGGCCTTTCCTTTGATTCCATAGCTCTTGGATTGATGTTGCCCACCACTTGAATGGCCTTTGGAAGAAAGATGAATCAGCTACCCCACTCATGGGTTTGCTTTGCCCTTGGGACTTCCCACTTCTCTTTCCTAACCAATTTCATCATCACCAAGGCCTTCCACTTCACCAAGAATTGTTGTTGCTTCCTACGGAAGAAGACAAGGGGAAGAAACATGGTTCAATAGGAGAAGATTGAGCAGTTGGAGCAACGCATGGATAGCATGGAAGGCTTTTTAGGCTCTTTAGCTAATCTGAAGCAACGGGTATTTGATCTTGAGCAATCACGTGGGCATTCTCAAGGTCAGGACTGAGAGGATGTTGTGACTGAACTTAGGCTTGAATTGGAGGATATTCCATGGGCAATGCACCATTGGGTGGTTTTTTTGAATTTTCCAAGGCTTGTGTGCCAGAGCTACGTTCCTACGGTGGTGCTAGGGATGCCAAGGAGTTAGACAACTTCCTTTTTGATATGGAGCATTACTTGAAAGCTGTGAAAGCTGATTCTAAGGAGAGCATGGTGACAATGGCTACCATGTATTTGTCAAGGATGCCAAATTATGGTGGCACACCTTATATGATGAATGCAATGAGACCTATGCAGTATTGATAATTGGAATAGGCTCAAGGATGAGCTCAAACTCCAATTCTTCCCAGAAAATGTTTAGTATAATTCCTGACGTCCACTGCGGGATCTCAAGCACATCGGCACTATTCGAGAATATGTTAAATAATTCTTTGCTCTTATGCTTGACAGCAGAGACATGTCGGAGAAAGATAAGCTCTTCTTTCTTGAGGGACTAAAGCCATGGGCTAGACAGAAACTTTAGAGGCAACGAGTTTAAGACCTAACCTTTGTGCACATGCAGCTGTAGAATGCGTTACGGACTATGTTGAACCCAAACATAGAAACTATAGCTCCGAAGACAAGAGTAAAAGAGGAGGGTTACTCAGTGAGAGTCATCCCTTGTCTACTAGTGCTAGGGTTTTGTGCACACCTTTGTTTGTCGCCTCTTAATACTTTTGCTTAAGCCTCGTAATGCTCTTTTCTTATTAATGAAATTGCTTTATTTGTGCAAATCTTGAGCTTCATTTTGTTGTGCATATCGTGTTTGTTGCTTGTTCGATTATTGGCTTACTTGGCCCACATACTGATTTGCTATATTTTTTTTTGGCTTGGCAAACATCTCCTGTGAGCTACTAAAAGGAGTCTTGACTAGTGCCACACATGTCGTACCTATTTCGCAAGGCCAACGTGTGATAGTGCCAACTTGTTGGTCTCACCTTTTGAGTTGCATAGTAGAGATGAAATGCTCACTATTGTTCGTGGTCATTGTAGGGATCATACATGGCTTGTCTCCTATCACACACAGAATTAGCAATGGGCATGACCACCATTTTAGTGCACCTCAAAAAATATCATCCATTGGGATAGCTAGGAAGTCTACCTTGCCTTCCCATGAGCTCACCTTGAAAGGCAGGTGCCTAGCAACCCCATGGATGGTTGTGCTGCTGAATTCACTGCTTTGATGTGGCTAGAGTCTCTTTCCAAAGACAGCTATAGTCTCTCCACTTCAGTGCCAACAACAAAATTGTTGGTGGCACCCATGTGAACTAAGACTCATATGTGCTTCCCATTCAACTTGACATCAACAAACATCAAGCCTTTTGAGGATATACCAGTTGTCACGAGGCGAATCTTTTTAACGCAACGGAACAGAACCCCGTGAGGCATTCGAATTCGACCACGCCCGAGTCTTCTATTTTCTCTGACCACCTGAGTTTGTTTCATTCACCTGTTCTTCAATTTTTCTTTTTAGAGCCCATGCAGTGTCAAGCAAGAATAAACTCCCATCATGGAAGCCATATATTACCCAGAATAAACTCCTCTCATTGAAGCCATGTATAACACGGACGCGACTTCAAAACCTGACGTCCCAAGTTGCAAGCCGAATGACAATAGTTGCTTCCTTGCACCGAGCTCGACACCGAGCAAGGCACTTGCCCAACTGAGGTTTCATGTTCATCTAACTTTGAGGTCTGACTAACTGACAAGCTTCTGATGTGTATTGGGTTGCTGTAGCATGCCTCAGATAGTTACGAGGTGCCTTATGCCTCCGCACAACACTGAGCGCCACTCTCGTGCCAACGGTGCAATCCTCATGTACACGCGCGTGCTAAATCTGCCTTGGGCCATTCTGCACCCTTAGCGTTGCACCGACGTGTCACACGAGCAACGCAACTATGATCCTTAGGCCACAAATGCATTACACCATTCCATTTGCTAAGCATTGATGTGCCTGACTCATTTCATGGCTGCATGTGTCCTCTAATAGCGTTTTAGTGCGCCATTGCCTCTATGCCACACGTCTTGGCTAGTGAACCCCCACAAGCATGGCCAAATCTATGCACATGCAAGCAGGTTGGCACACGAGGCCTTTGGTGGTGTCTCGATAGCCTAAATTGGGCTAGGACACTCAAATAAGAGTGATAGCACGCGGGGCAACCATGTACGTATCCAAAACCTCTGCCCTCGAGTTTAGTGCGCAATGTTGGCACTCCTACTGGTTGACACCGTCCATGGGGCTCCCATTCCGGCATGGAAACCCTGGAAACTCTTTTTTGTGCTTCAAGCCCGCCCCAAAGTGCCTAGGGGATTACCGGCACTCAACAAGCTGGCCATCAAGATCAAGTACCACCTACCCTTGACATTAGAGACATGTCATAGAAGGATAAGCTCTTCTTCTTACTTGAGGGATTGAAGCCATGGGCTAGATAGTAACTTCAGAGGCAAGAGTAAGAGAGGAGGGTCTATGCTGAACCGAAACATAGGGAGAGTAGCTCCCAAGACAAGAGTAAGAGAGGAGGGTTACTCAGGTGAGAGTCATCCCTTGTCTACTAGTGCTAGGGTTTTGTGTGCACATTTGCTTGTCACCTCTTGTACTTTTGCTTAAGCATTGTAATACTCCTTTTATATTAATGAAAGTACTTTATTTGCGCAATTTTTGAGCTCCATTTTATTGTGCATATTGTGCTTGTTGCTTGTTGGATTATTGGCTTGCTTCCAACCATTTAGCCCACATACTGACTTGCTATTGTTTGCTTGGGTTGGCAAACATCTCCTTTGCTTGATGGGCTATCAAGAGGAGTCTTAAGTTGGACCTTTGATTAGTTAGTATCTCCTTTTTTTTAAAATTTTTTTTTATTGACCTTCTCCTTTCTTTAAACCACAGGAAGTCAACTAGTGCCACACACGTCGTGCCTATTCCGTAAGGCCAACGTGTGACACTAGGCCTGGTGCCAAGTGACTTGATTAGTAGGCATATATCATTCTAACTTTTCTATGGGGTAATCGTATGAATGGAATATTTTGAAATTTTCCTCACAGGTCAGGGCCTGGAGTGACTAATTTATGATTATGAAGGATTGAATGGTATAATTATTTTGTGCGTGTGTTCTATCTAGAAAACTGTTTGGTAGCAGATGAACTACATTAATATGCATATCTATGATTTATTAAATGTGGTATGTGCCCATGTTTTGTGTTTAGGAAATGTGTGTATGACCCTGACACTCATTTTTCTTTCTTGTAATAGAGAACACTGCCCAATATGAGGACTCCCAGTTACATAGGTGAAATCACCTGTACGGGCATAGATCTTGGGAATCGCCCCCCATATATTAATGGTATGAGGGTTCTTCCATCGGACATGAATGAAGTATGGGTCTTGGAAATTGATATACAATATTCTGGTAGTGCGGTGTTAGATATTGAAACAAGGGTTGAAGTTCATGAACTAGATTTTGAGGAAGCCACGATGGATACAACTTTAGAATCAAGCTCTGTGGGGGAGGTCACATCAGATCTTCTAGAAGGGTTTGAGTACTTTGGAAAGCAATTGGAGCTTTCTGAAGGTACAGATGCCGCAACAGAGAAAAAGGATGAGGCAGATTCAAAACTAGGTATTCATTGAAACCTTCTTGCTGGGATTTTATGTTCCTATCGTATGTAATCTGAACATATTTGGAGAATGAATTTCAAATATGAAATTATTGAGACTGCAGCATAATGGTTCTCACTATTTTTATTATGTAATTAATGCAACCCATGAATTGGCTGTTGGGATAGAATACTGGAAGTAACAGATAGACAAAGAGACACAACAACGCGTTGCTTATTCATGTAAATATCTAAACACAAATTGTATTAGTACGGAGGAAATTGCTTCTAGTAAGGAGTAAAACTTTTTACTGCTTAAAACAATTGCTACCAAATTTCATTTTCTAAATGCTTGGATTTATTCATATTCTTGTCACATGATTAGAATATCCATCACAGCTAACCAGTGCAATCATGGTTGGGTACATCAAGAACTTTTCCATGGTTTTGAGTTTGTCCGTCTAGAGAGAAGGGGTGTTCTTATGGAGGGGCATGAGGGAACCTATAATATTGACTATTGTCGATAGTGGTGATGTTGGTATGACACCTAATTTTTTTTGGTGATGAAGGAACCTCGCCAAGGAAGAGCCACATTGGAACCACTCCTCAGGGGTATATCTACAGATATCTACAATTGCCTACAAACCAAATGTCTCAGTTTATGCCTAAGAGCCGATATGATTCGAACCAGTTTACGCTTCATCCCAGGTTCACTCTTATTACTGCATGGCCTACATGTGCGGGCTACGACACCTAAATTCATTAACTCTTTAGATGGTTTTGCATTGTTCATTGAGACATTTCTCTCTTTTTTTTGGTAAGTAAAAAATTCTATTATAAACGGTACTAAGGGAATGCCAACCGTATAAGAGAGGAAATGATCCCTTACAAAAGAGAGGGTAGAATGAAATGGGACTCCCACAAAAAAATAGCTATCGGACAAAATCCTTTACAATCACAACTCACAAGGAACGTGGAAAAATTATAGATTATACAAAGCTAAAAGTATCACTCACTGAAGATGCACCTCTCTTAGACATCTAACTCTACATATTAACCAGTAGCACGACCTTCAGCCTATACGGCAATGCCTCAACACCATTATAATATTTTTATTGTGCTCCAATCAAATCAACCCCATCAAGCACAATAGAGCCAAAGGCCACACCTTTATTCTACTTCTAGCTACCCTACCCCCTTCTAACTTTGCAATGCAACAATCACTTTCTTCTCAAAAACCCAATCAACACCAAAAAGTATTAAATTAAACCTCTACAACATCTTAGCAAACTCGCAATGGATAAGAAGCTATGAAATAGACTCTCCCTCCTTTTTATACATATTACATACAGTTAGAGTTAGTATCGGCCCCCACGAATTAAATTATCAATAGTATCTTTCTATGTGCAGCAAACCAACTGAAGAATGCCACCTTAAATGGATCTTTCACCTTTCAAACATTTCTCCTTAGAAAAGATGATCTACTACCCACAATGTACGACTTAATACTAAATCTCCCACTTTGATCCCCTTTCCACTTAATGGAATTTACTCCTCCTTCCGCTTTATGACTGCATAAAACGCCAAGAAGATTTAACCAATAGTCCAACTTTCAATCTTGCGCATTTCTTCTCAATCTAATATCACATAAGCAATAACCAAAGGCCATTTGAGCATAGTCTACAACCAAAAATCTTTATTCCTTGTCAAGGAGAAAATGGCACGAAACAAAGAGCATCATCAACACGCCAATTTTCAGACCAAAAACTAATTAGGTCTCCACTTCCATTCTCAAAATAAATATGCTTTGAGCTCATCACAATTTTTACTAATGCCCTTCCAAAAGCTTTTTCCATACGAGCTTCAGGAGTACCCAAATCTCCTCATAGGGAACTATACTTGTAGGAAAACACCTTCCTCCAAAAGGGAACAATTAGAGGTAACAAGTTTCCTAATGCCAAATACCTCCTTCCTTCGCATAAGAACAGTTAAGATCCCACCTAATTAAATGGCATTTGAATCCTTTTCCAATTCCTTCCCTAAGAAGTCCCGTTGCAGTTTCTCAAAATTTTTAGCCACTAAAATAGGGATGGTAAGCACTGACGTATAATAAGTTAGGAGACTAGACAAAGTACTTCTGAAATTAGTAAATCTGCCAAACATGGAAAGATAATGATGCTTTCACCCAACCAATCTTTGCTGTAATCTTTAACACCCCATCCCAAGAAACTTTCTCCTTGAAGTATATTCCTGATGGTAAGACCGGTAAGACCAAGTTTGTGACCAAGAGTGCTTCGGTATCCCAATTGACTAGGCTATGTCTGAGGAAAAACCATTGTATCCTCAACGTAAAGAGGATGAGAGAGAGGAACAAAGACTTGATCGTGCATAGTACCAACCTCAAAGCCCTTTAATAGACCCCCTAGACCGCATTCCTGTTGAGAATGAAGAAAAAAAATCGTTCGAACGAGGTCTCCAGATTAAATTGCCTCTCTTCCACCTGAGATTGAATGAACTGATACTTGATGTTGGAATGTTTGGTCCTCGAATGGAAAGATGAGTTCTTTGCTAGATATATTGCATTCTGACTGTCACTAAACAACTGACATTTGTCTTGTTCTTGAACCAGCTCCTTCAAGAAATCCTTTAGCCATAACAACTTGTACGCCTTTGTAGCTGCTATATATTTTGCCTCTATGGTAGAGATAGTCACAATCTTCTACAATCTGAATACCCAACTAACTATTGCACTACCCAAAGTAAACATATACCCGGTACTACTTTTCCCGCTGTCAATATCACCCGCCAGGTCTGAATCTATGTCTACGTACCCTTATAGTCGAGGCTCTGAATCATTATAGCACAATGCATAATATGTAATATCCTTATACCTCAATCCACTTTTTCGCTTCTCAGTGCACCCTGTCTGGTTTGGACATGACCCTGCTCATAATTCCCACTGCACAAGAAATGTCTAGTCTTACATGTCATAGCGTATATCAAGCTACCTACAACTGGCGCGTATGGTACCTTAGCCATGCTTTTCTTCTTTTCTTCACTGACTGCTCCATGTTCCTTTAAAAGCCTAAAATGGCTTGCCAAAGCTGTGCTAACAGGCTTAGCACCATCTATGTTGAACTGTTTTAGCACATTTTCAACATACTATACGTAGGAGATAGCTTTATGTTCACCCTGTTCTGACTAATCTTCACGCCAAGAATCCGTTTAACTACGCCTAGATTATTCATGGAAAACTCCTTGGATAGTTGTGCTTTAAGATTCTCATTTCCATCCATGCTAGACCTTGCAATCTGTATGTTATCAACATACAATAATAGTATAAGACACGAGTTGAGAATTTTTTAAAATAACAGTGGTTCGCATGGCATCAACTAAACCCTGCACCTTCCATAAAGGTATCAAACCTGTTATACCACTGACTCAGGGCCTGCTTTGAACCATATAAGCTCCTATTGAGCTTGCAAACCAGATTCTCCTATCCCTCCATTGCATATCCCTGTGGATGCACCACGTAGATATCCTCATCTAGATCCCCATGGAGGAAAGCAGTTTTGACATCCAATTGCTCCAGGTGTAGGTTTTCCACTACCACAATGCTCAAAACTGATCTGATGGTGGAAATCTTCATATCAGGAGAAGATTTTTGTGTAATCTATCCCCGACTTCTATTAAAACCTTTTGACTACCAGTAAAGCCTTATCGCTTGCTGGCATCAGTTTCTTCTTTTAATTTGTAGACCCACTTGTTCTGCAGAGCTGATTTGCCCTTGGGCAACTGTACCAAGTCGCAAGTCTGATTTGACGAAAAAGACTCCTCGTACTCTGTTGCACGCTCCCATTCCTCCTTGTTATCAACTTGCAATGCTTCTTTGAAACACTCTGGGTCACCACTATCTGTTAGCAACAAATAATTGAAAGACAGGGAATGACGCATTATAAGTTTATCAACTCTGATGAATCTCTTAAGAGGAGTCTCTTGTTTTGTTTGTGGAGTTGACGGTATGTTTTTATCCCAAGGTTTTAAAACTCTATCAGATGTCCCTTCAAACTCTATCTGATCCATTTGTGGTGATCTCCTTTTGATTCCATCTATTTTTGAACGAATCAAACTCATTGAACACAACATCAATGCTCATAATAGTATTCATATTTTCCTAATCCCAAACTCTATTGCCGTAGCTATCAGTTTCTTAGGCAGCAAGGCCACTTTTCCTAAATTTAGGGTCAAGTTTACTTCTTTTATCAACCTTAATATGAACATAGGATATTAGCCAAAAGTGCGTTGATGTGTCAATGTTACCTCTTTTTTTGTTAACGCTTCCCCGAGCAGTCCATTATTTAAAGGTACTAAAGGTCTTCTGTTGATCAGATAAGCTGCCGTGTTTACTGCATCTGCCCATAACTGTTTTGACGATATCGCATGCAACCTCATACTCAAGGCACGCTCCAGAATCGTTCTGTTTATGCGTTTTGCCACCCCATTCTGTCTTGACTTTATAGGAACAGTCATTAGTCTTCTGATGCCATTTGCTGCACAGTAATTCTCAAATTCACTATTGCAATACTCACAGCCTTTATCTAACTTCAGACACTTCAACTTTGACCCTGTTTCATTCTCAACTAGGGCTTTCAAATTTTTTCAAATTTTTGAATATGCCAAATACATTTTATTTATTTTTATACAAATAAAGTCAAAGCTTCCCAGTAGCATCATCGATGAAAGTGACATAATATTGTGAATCACCTAAAGAAGATAGCTGAGATGGTCCCCGTACGTTAGTATGGACCAATTCCAGTCGTTCTAGTTTTGGTGTCCTTGATGTCCTTGTGAAATTGAACTTTCTTCTATTTCTCAAAAATATAGTCTTTACAGGAGTCCGGGTGCATTGACTACAATCCCGGTAATTTCTTGTTTGATATTGTCACCTTCATCATCTTTATCACCTTTGTGCTCATGTGACTCAATCGTATGTGCCAAGTGTCGGCATCAACTTCAGACTTCGCCATTGTTATGCAATTGTAGGAACTCGAGGACACATGCAGAGTGTGCTTCTTTTTGGCACAGATCAAAACCAATCACCTTTTACCCATCTTAGATGACGGTAATTCAAAAAGGTTGTTGTACACGTCCCGGTACGTATTAGTATGGGTACGGCTTTGGTATGAAAAAATAAGTACCTGGTAGGCCTTTTTCCAATTGCTATATACAGCATTGGTACGTTTTGGCCCTTTTGGGTACGAGAATGGGTACGTCAGGACCTTTATTAGTTTCTAAAAACTAAAAAGATACCGGAGTAGATAATATGTTATCTCCTTTGCTATAAAGACAAATTTGACGATTAAAAAGAATAATTTAGATTATTTATTTTAATAAACTAGTGTTTGGCACATGCTTTGCATGTGCTAAATTAATTGTTATTGATATACTAATGTAATTATTAATATATAACTAATTTTAATTACTTATATTTTGATAGTAAATATTACAATGATCATATTACTAAAGTTAAAATAAAAATATGTATAATTATTAATCACAACTAATTTTTAATAATATCTTTCATTACCAATATTACATGTGCTTTAATGATCATTACAATTAATCTCTTATATGTGTTGAATTACTAACATATGAGAGTAGTGAAACCTGTTAAACTAATGTAATAATGATACATGAATTGGTATAATTATACATAAGTTAATAAATAAATTTTGATAAAGATATTATTGGGATTGAAACAAAAGGACAAAATTGTAAATTTTCTATTAACTAAGGGTAAAATTGTATTCTTATGTCAACAGCGATAGGAGTAAAAACTTAGGCCCGGATTGACAAATAAGGCTTTTTAGATTTTTGGCTAAAAATATAAAAAAGGCAACATAACCTGTTTGGCAAAACAGCAAAAAAGTCAAATCAAAACACTAATTTCTAGAATACTCTATTTAAACTCCCACCACTATTAAAAGACAGTAATATCCCTCATTCATATCTTATTTACTATCACCATCAATTACATATAATTGTTATTTTCAACTATATAGGAGGGAAAAATTGTCTAATTTTTACGAAGCGCCAAAAACTAACTTTTTACCCAATTAATCAATTTAAGAAATGCTAGTTTAACTGCTAATTTACCAATCAATCTACTTTGAATCAAATTTAGTTTTTTGACTAAAACTAAAAACTCAGAAAAGCTAACTTTTAAGCTAGTTGTCAATCAAGGCCTTACTTTTCTTTTGGCTTTTTATATGAAATAGATTTATCATTTTGAAATATTAACCAAGTGAAAAGTACCAATATAAAAAAATAATATTGTAAGTATTAGTTGTTATATTATGTATATATAGTATAATATATAATAAAAGGATAAAATTGTTATAATATGTATATATAGTATAATATATAATAAATGCATAAAATTGTAACTTGGCTATTAGCTAGTATGATAAGCAAAATTGTAATTTTATCGTTACATGACAATAGGAGATGAACCGGTGGACTTGCAGCTTTTTATATAGGTAAGAAATGCTAAAAGCGTATATTTGTATAAGAAAACAAATCAGAAGATATTTTTTCCTTCTTAGGGTTTGCGACTGCCGAAGGTAGCTTCCCAACAAATATAAACGCCATAGAAATTGTCTTCCAGCCCAACAAGCATCACCATTTACTGTTTAAACTAGCATTCGAACAAGAAGGAAAATGGAAGTATTGGATTATTTTTACTTGTCCCCAGCTACGTGTCCTTTGGACCCTTCGCCCGCCCACCACCAGTGGAAGCAAATTACCCCCTATGTTCAAGCATGCATCGTTGGGATGACAATGTTAATATTTTGTGTGATCTAGGAATTTTTATTTTCTCTTTATTGCTAAAAATAGTTTTGTATTTGACATATATATAATGTGATATTATAAAAAAACACAAATTATTGTCGTACCGCAACGATACCCATACCCTCTTTTTTAGATTTCATTGGACCAGCATAGCTGTATTGTACTACATCCGTACCCCATACCCGCACCTTTGCTTCATAGAAGAAGAGTGATAAAGTCAGTTTTAATTAAATGCTTGGGGAACTTTAGCTAACATCAGATGTTGTAATCAAATTGGATATGAATTTATTAAATTTAATTGAGGATATATTATTTGACGAAGTGGAATGTCAAAAAAGGGTTCATGTATCAATCAATTCCCAATTTTTTGGGATATCATATTTAGTTTGGTTACGTATATAATAATTAAAGCTTGCAGAAGTTTCGGAGAATGTAAAATCTGAGTGCTGCTTCATTTTTTTTGTCTTTTTGTCTGTGAGAAAGATTATACCTTTCCATGTTGTGGGCAATTTAATCTCATACGTGTACGGTGCTTGATACTTAATACTCCAGAGCCGGACTACTCCGTAAACCCTCAGAAGAGTGTGACACCTGTTAATATTCTGTTGACTTTAAGCGTGGTTAGTACTAGAAAATGAAACATGAATTGATGTTAATTTGAATAACATTAGCACATAGTACCTCGGATAGAAATGATTTCCACGGTACTAATGTTCAATGAGTATAATTTCTGTTCATTGGCACTATAGGACTTGATTCCCTTTTAGTTGATTATAGAGTATTCTCTTTATGAATGGTTCTACTGTTTCAGTCTGATCTATTTGTTTGCAGATAGGATGAAAAGTTATAAGACCAGTAACAAAGCCTCATCTTCTGCATCCAGGTGGAAATGTATTCTGAATTCTATTGCCAAACAGGTTTCACAGGTATGTACAGATCTCTTTTTTTTTATATGGGCACTTTCTGCATCTCGTTAAAACAAAAAACCTGAATATACTAAAAAATTAAGCTGTTTAGATTTTTCCAAACAGGTTTCACAGGTACGTACAGATCTCTTTTTTTATATGGGCACTTTCTGCATCTCGTTAAAACAAAAAACCTGAATATACTCAAAAATTAAATGCTGTTTAGATTTTTTTGTCTTTTTTTTGAGAATGCTAGAAATAGTGGGTACGTGATAAGTCCATATGTACAAATTTGAAAATTTTGTACTTTGTATGGAAATCCTAATTGTAGTTTTTTGGTGTCAAATTTAAATTCTCTCATTCATGCTCAAATGGTTGATGAGGCATAATTAATAATCTATGCCCAATCCAACCGAAGGTCGAAAATCATTGATACCATAAAATACCATTGTTTTGTGATTTGATTAGTTAAAATAATCATTTAGCAGGATATCTTGATTCTTATGAAGTGTTCAACTAGGGTGGTCATAGTTTTATCGAATGGAAGAAAACTGAAAATAAAACAGGGAACCAGGAGTCTTTCACAAGCCATCATGCTAAGAGCTACGCGATTATGATGAAGGTAATCAGTTTTTACGCGATTATGAGGAAGTTTTATGGAGAAGCTGTGGAAAACAGAGGAAAGAAAGCCATTTTTATGCAGTTTTGTACGTAGTGGTATATGTCCGAGCAAAATGGGGGAGGAGGAGGAGTTTTTGGAGGCTGTGGTTATGTACATACAAAATATATCTTTTTATTGACACATCCCAGCCTTGCTGTATTTTTTTTTTTGTAGTTTTTTGAAAATTACATGTTGGTGTGTCCGTGTCGTTTCATCTTCGTGTCCCCACACATGTGTCCGTGTTTGTGCCCCATCTTTTGCCCTTGTCTGTTTCTGTGTTTCTTAGATAGAGGTAATTTTGATTTGTTTTATGCTACTTAGGGATGCAGTAAATGATGTCTCCTCAAAATAGAGCTCTCTAAAATGAACATTATGGGACTGGGAGTAGAAAATCAGTGGTTAATGGAGACTTAAAAAGGCATTTTTAACCTTGCTATTTGACTATAATTATCACTTCAATTCGACTTT
Organism: Heliamphora pulchella; assembly: GCA_032270985.1. Taxonomy (NCBI): domain Eukaryota; kingdom Viridiplantae; phylum Streptophyta; class Magnoliopsida; order Ericales; family Sarraceniaceae; genus Heliamphora; species Heliamphora pulchella. The sequence goes on from JAULJZ010000023.1 coordinate 6,286,038, forward strand.
ATGTGTGGGTATGGATCCCCTCCTAACTTTCACTTGTAAAAAGTAATAGAGAAAACTCTTTTTGCTTCCACCTTAATTCATCTTTTTAAATTAAAGGTGCCTCTCTCATTGGCAATAAGGGTGGCGTCCCTTAGAGGAACATTACGGTTGCATATAAAACCTCCTCCTTCTGATCAGCTATGGTTTGGGTTCACATCTATGCCTGATATTGATTTCAAATTGGAGTCTTCTGTTGGAGAACACAAGATCAATAGTGGACATATTGCTTTGTTCCTGGTCAATCGGTTCAAGGTGAGATGTCTTTGTAGCTTTCATATTTCTTCATGGATATTTCTTTGATTATTTATGGAAGCATGTACATGCTATATAGTCAAACTAATCCTTTTTTCTGTCTCATATTTTAGAAATGACCCAAGTTTTATGGTATTCTTAATAAGTCTCTCTCTCTCTCTCTCTCTCTATCTATCTATCTATCTATCTATCTATCTCAATTTATTGTTGCTTGGGCATAAACAGAATGAATATATGAGAAAAGTATGTAATGAAAGTGAAAGCATATTGTATTGCAATGTTTCCACATTGTGTGCAAAGCTAAATAAACATGGTTTGATATCTCTAAGTGTGTTTGCGTGCCATGCATGTCTAAGACTTTACGACCATTGTGTCTCTGTCAGACGTGGTTTGATGTGAAGCATCTGTACTACTTTGTTTTGGTTTGTATGAGGTTCGTGCATATTATGATTGGCATGATAAAACAAATGACACTATATTTTTGTTGAAAAATAGAGAGCTTCATTCATGCAAAAATATAATGCAGAAAAACTACTAGTTTGTTACAAAGATCTCAGGTTTCCATAAAAAAAATACACAGACACCGGAAGAAGAAAACTAGATTACAGGTGCAAACTTCGGAGTTACAAAACATTCGAAAAACATGATTCAAAATAACAGCTCCTAAGGCCCAGAGATCAGCAGAAGAGAAGTTGATCATAGACTGATTGATGCAACCAAGATTTGGAAAATCTTATTTTATGCAGTTTTATATTTTCTTTTGTTTCCTTTTATATTTACCGTAAGCTTTTTTAGGAAACTTATAATGTTTAGAAATAGTGTCTAGAATTATTAGGTTTCCTCATTTGAGTTGATTTGCTTATTTTAATTTCTTGTTTCCCAAGAGTTAGGTTTAGTTTGTTATAAATAGCCTGCCTACCTACTATTTGTCTTTGTTTAAGATTCCGATTGAAATTGCCAATAAGATCAAAAAAATTATAAGGGATTTTTTGTGCGGGTGAAGCAAAATCACACATCACCTTAGTACAAAAGTAATGAACAGTATACAAGCGTGAGGGCATCTTCACTGCAATAGCTAGCTTTCGAGGTTGACTTCTACCCAAGACCGTATAGCAGGGATGGCAAGGGTGCGTGTCCCTGTCCTGCATGCGGTAGGTGCTGCCGAGTGAGCACAATGTGCATGAGGGAGGTTGTAAAGTGAAGTCCCACATTGCCCGAGTATAAAAGTAATGTGACGGCACCTTCACCTCAATAGATAGTTTTTGGGATTGAGTTCTACCCAATACTGTGTAACAGTGAGACGACATGAGGGAGGGTAAGAAAGAGTCATTTGGTTTAATTGGGAAAATGTGTCCAAATCCAAAAATAAAGGAGGTCTTGGGATGGGAAATATTGTAGCTCGGAACATTGCTCTCCTTATTAATATAAAGTTCAAGCTAACGACGAGCGTGTTTAATTTTGGGTGAATGTTAGGGTGGGAAATTTTTTGTTTGATATTTTGTTCTCTCGTTTGTATTGGTTGGTTCATTCTTGTGATGTGGTATGTTATATGAACTCTTCTAAATGTATAAATTACCCGTGTCGGACACGACACTTGGATTAGGGTATGGGATATGTGTTTAACATTGTTTTACTTGGGCATTCACCTAAAAAGCATTTTTTGTTGACATATATAATTTCTTTTTGTCCCTTTGGTAGATTTCTTATCCCATTCCCTATTACACTATTCTACTTTTATACATTACATTTTGTAGTTGATCAAAAATAAAATACAAAAAGCCTCATAACCCGAAGGCTAATTAGAGTTTTTGGTGATTATATCATTTTAGAGATTATTCTATTGTTCAAAGTTATTTGATATTTTGCAGACTCAACAAACAATTTGATGCCTTGAATCCTAGTATTCATTAAGAATCAATATGTTTGATGAAGAGTTGTGCCAACCTTTTTGCGAGATTATGCTTTCTACATGCTTCCTTGTATTATTGGTATCAGTATGATGTCGGACAATCATCCACAAGCCTTGGGCATTGCACCTAAGGAACCCTCAAAATTCACATCTAAGGATGAATTGGATTCCACACTAATTCTTAAGAAAATATTAATTTTACAACCATTCAATGATCCAAAATACAATCTTAAGTAAGGCCTTTAAATGGACCATTGAAATAACAAGATAGAGATGAAATAAGAGAGAAGACAATCCTATCTAAACAATGATCCAAAATATAACTTTACAGATCGCCCTTAAATTGACCATTGAGATAACGAAAAGTTAAAAATGAAATAAAAGACAAATCACCTCTATTAAAACAAATCTTTTGAAGTATATCCTAACATAACAAAATTCTAAAAGACAAAGCTAAATAAATATGCTAAATTCAAAGTTTATAGCATTATCCATCCATAAGGGCACTGGATGGATTGTCCTTCCGCGTCTATGCTGATAGACTCGTGTAATTGGGGTACAGATTCTAGTGTCCTCAACAACTCTTTGGGGATGATCAGAATTCAACTCCGTCAAGTGTGGCACAATGTTGAGGCACACATAAGCTGGCTCAGACATCCTTGGATATAAAAAAAAGTGTGGCACAACGTTGTTATGGTAATTGTCATAGGATCAAGATTTCACCCACGAGTTTGCTTGTAATGGCACTAAGTGCAGCATGTAGTCTTAGCAAATTTTGGCGTAAGATGCGCACACATGAATAAACTGTATAAAGGCACATGAATTTAAAAGAACAAAGTATCAACATTTGAATATTACACCAAGTAATTACAAAAGAATGTCTTAGCATGCTCACACCACTTTTCTGTGTGCCAAGAGTAGCCAGCCCATGCTTTATTTATAGGCATCAAGCAGTTATCTGCAGTTGATATCGCTAACTGCTAGGTATGTGCTGAACATTATAAAAGACCATCGCCCTCACTCTTCAGCAGTTACAATTGCCATCGACACTTGTCATGTGTAGAGAGTCCTCAGCATTTGAACTCATGGAACCGCCATTAACTGCCCATGTTGTGCAAGGCCAGCCTCAGTGCGCCAGCACAACATGGGCATTGAGAATGAGGGGCCCTCCGAAATGAATAGATAAAAGATCAGGATAGCCGAAATGGCCTTTTTCAAGATTAGATGATCCACCAGATTGTCTGCTTGGGAGGGCTAACTTGGATGCAAGTAACTGCCTTGTTATGTGCAAGTCATGCCCCTTTGTGCCACGCCACGGGGACTGTCTGCTGAAGTGGTCTCAGCTGCCTAGCCTAGAGCCAGCTTATGTCCGCCATACGCTTGCCAAACCAACTACTTGTATTGACCCACAAGCCATACGAATTATCTGCATCCATGCACAAAGCATTATACCTTCACGTGCCATGCATTGCGCCGTTCTTGTCTAAGGGTCGGGTGACAATCAAGTTGCTACATATAAGCCACCTCGGATTATAAGGCATACCCTCCTCATGCCTTAGCCGCCAAGGGTTGGCAAGGGTGCAAAGTGCCATCACGTGCTACTTGAGACACCCACATGTTAGGGTGCTAACAAACCACCCCCACCAGATGATGCTAATGTCCTCGTAGGTAGAGTTTGTAGGTATTTCTCTACTTGATTCTCGAACTGCCACAATGTCACATCCTTTTCCCAACTCGCATTAGATTTTGGCAACCCCTTCCACTTCACCAAATAGTAAGTCCGCATATTCTTCTTTCTTTGACCCTTCGTTCAATGATCTAAAATCTTCTTAGCATCTTGCTCAAACTGTTTTTTGATCATAGGAGGTGCCTTCTGAGCTTGCTTCCTTACTATGTTCACTAAGTCTTCATGATACGGTTTCAAAAAACTAACACAGAAGGTTGGATGAACTTTCAATCGTTTTATAGGCAACGTTCCCCACTTTTTTTACGATTTCAAATGGACCATCGAATATCGGAATCAAGCCACGATGCACAATTTTGCTGCTAATCTTCTTCAAAATTTGGGAGTAAGTTTCAACATGTCTTTATCCCCAATGTGAAATTCTAACAGCCTTCTTCCTTCAGCAACATACTTTTTCATCCTCTTGTTTGCCTTTACTAAACTATCCCATCATCAAGCAATTCTTGCTTGGCTCGAGCGAATCAATATGTTGCAAGACAATGCCCTCCTTTCGTCGTCCTTGCCACCGCATGGGGAGTGAGGGCTGGTGGCTCATAGCCAACTCGAAAGGGCTCATGCCCATGGTAGAGGATTGGTGTAGATTTTAGCAAAACTGAGCACTATCCAACAAACTCCAACCAATTCTTCTGACTAGTTGTTACGTAATGCTGCAAGTATTCTTCCAACAGTGCGTTCACCCTTTCCGTTTGACCATCTGTCTACGGATGATTAGCTGTGGAGAATTTCAACTAGAAACCCATGAAGATGAATAGCACCATTCAAAACCGACTAGTGAATCGAGTGGTCCCTATCACTCACAATGTCTTCGGGCAATCTGAAATACTTCACTACATACTTATAAAACAACTTAGCAGCAACGTCAGCGGGACAAGTATGTGGTGTAGGGATAGATGTAGCATACTTAGAAAAATGATAGACAACAACTATAACAAAACGCATACCATTGATCTTAGGCATTCTCGAAATGAAGTCCATGGACATTAAGCTCCAAGGCTTCTCAGTAATCGGCAAAGGTTACAGCAAGACAGCTTCTCTCTTTCGTTCCATCTTATCTTATTGGCACACCATGCAAGTTTTGACATAGGCTTCCACATTGTCCTTCATTTTTTACTAATAAAATGTTCTGGACTATAAGGAAAGCATGTGATACCTACTCGGGTGACCGGCCCACTGAGGGTCTTGTGTTTCTTTGAGCAACTCCGATCTTAGTCCCTCGTTGCTAGGAAGATAGAGTCGATCTCCTTTGGTATGAAGCAGATTGTTTTCAAGCCAATTCCGTCGGACTGCTGCCTCTTTGACCTGTTGCACGTGCCTTTGATATGCAGCATACTTGGCAGCATGTTCGAAAACTTTTGCCATGAAGTCTATCTCAATTTGGGAAATAGCAGCAACATATTTGTCCACCCCTTTCCGACTCAAGGCATTAGTAACCTAGGTGTGCAAACCAGGCTTGTATACCCACACGAAATCGTATTCCTCCAAGAATACTTGCCAACGAGCTTACCTTTGGGGACAACTTCTTTTTCACTTTAAAGAACGTAGTCATGACTCTGAACTTTGTTCCCAACAAATAGATGCGCCGATTTGAAGGCAATGCACGACCACGTCATTTCCTTTTAATGAGCAGAATACTTCTTCTTGGCATCATTTAACTTCCCGCTTTCAAAAGGAACAAGATGTCTTTCTTGCACCAGCACCTCTCCAATGGCTTTGTCTAAGGCATCTGTGTGCACTTCGAAAGGCAACTTGAAAACAGGCAACCGCAACACAGGCTCACTTGCGACCGTAGCTTTTAGCTTCTCAAAAGTATCTTGGTAATTTGAACCCCACTGCCACTTGTGATCTTTCTTCAATAGATCTATAAGGGCTGAAGCTTTCTTTGAATATCCCTGTATAAACTTCCAATAATAGTTAGCTAAACAAAGGAAAGATCTTAGTTCTGGCACCTTATTGGTAGAGGCCAATCTAGAATTGTCTGCACGTTCCATTTGTCCATTTTCACCAAGTGCGGGCTAACTACGTGCCCTAGGAATTTGATCTCCTATTGGGCTAATTCACATTTTTCCTTCTTGTTGAAGAGGTTGTGTTCCCTTGGCCAAGACATTACAAATTTTAGATGGGTCAATGATCCTCGAAGTGTTCATTGTAGATGACAATGTCATCGAGATAGACAACCACAAACTGATTGATGTAATCATAAAAGACATCATTCATTAAATTACAGAATGTAGTAGGAGCATCTGTGAGACCACAAGAAATTTGAAAAAATTGTATCGAGTTACACAAGTGGTCTTCGACTCAATTCCTTTTGGCATTCCGCACTTGGCTGTAACCTGAGGGCAGGTCTAACTTAGTGAAGTAAGAGGCTTTGCACAAACGGTCAAACAGATCGGCCACCCATAGAATAGGATATTTGTTCTTGATCGTTACTTTGTTCAAGGCGCGATAGTCTACGCACATCCGTAATGACCCATCTTGCTTCTTGTGAAACAGCTCAGGGGCACCGTATACGGCTTTCAATGGTTGGAGCAAACTTGCATCTAACAACTCAGTCAATTGCTTTCGCAGTTCAGCAAGCTCATTTGAGGACATTCCGTATGGAGCTTTGGCTGGAGGCTTAGCATCGGGAACCAACTCGATGTTGTGATCGGTGGCACGTCGGGGATGGAAGGACTTAGGCAACTCTAGAGGCATCACGTCTGCCAAGTCTTGTAGTAAGTTAACAACTACATCAGGCACTTCAATTGAAAGATTGGGCTTCATCTCCACCAATGCTGCAAGATAGGTCTCAGCACCTTTCTTTAGCTCGTTGTGTACTTGAATAGCCGACAGCGTCCCGTTTCCCCTCTTTATGCTTTTCCTTTTGTTTGTCCGGTTGCAGCCCCACACAAAACATGGTTGTTTATCATTACCAATCAGCAAGCCACCGAGATATGGCATCAGCTCCACTTTTGCAGCCACAAGAAAGTCAATTCTAAAGATTATGTCGAAATCGTCAAAAGGAATAACCATAAGATTCACCTTTCTAGCCCAATTTCTGATTCATAGTTGCACGCTGTACGCCATGCCACATACAGGATGTGCAGTAGAATTTATTGCCTTGATCTTGTTTGAGCCCTTGACGACTTTTAAACCAAGCAGCTGCACCATGCGCTCAGAAACAAGTTATGCGTCGCGCCAGTGTTGACCATATCTAACACTGCATGATCATTCGAAAATGACTCAATATAAAGCAAACTTGTTGGGGATAGGTTCTTTTCCACATGTAGGGCATTCAACAATTATAAAGGATTGACTCTGGTGGGACTGTCCGAGTTAGAATTATCGTCTTTCTCTTTCTCAGCAACCAGGACATTCAGCTTCTCCCGCTTTGGACCGTCTTTAGCACGATGGGGCTCATCGCTTATGAAACAACCCGCATTAGGTTTCCATGTACTTTGCTTCTCATCCGACTTTGGCTTAACATTCTGGTCATGTTTCCACTTCTTAGAGCCATTCTTTTCATCGTTCTTCTTGAACTTCCATTTATTTTGGAGTATTGGCATCCATCGTGTTTCCTTTTCCCAATTTGTAATCAGCCAAACTGTCCACAGCAACCATGGTAGAGGGTATGGCTTGACTTTCTGGTCATGTTTCCACTTCTTAGAGCCATTCTTTTCATCATTCTTCTTGAACATTCCATTTATTTTGAAGCACTGGCATCCATCGTGTTTCCTTTCCCTAATTTGTAATCGGCCAAACTGTCCACAGCAACCATGGCAGAGGGTAAGTCTTTGACCCCTAACTGACGGAGTTGCAATTGTTCCTAGTTTTGTAATCCCGACATGAAATTGAAGAGTGTCTTCCTCCCACGTGCTTGATGCCAGCATCAAAGAACTGAACTCTTTGACGTATTCCCTCACTCTTTTGGTGTGCTTTAGTCTTTTCAACAAATCTCTTGCAACCCATGACGTGTTGCAAAGAAGAATTGATTAGGATGGTAAACAACCCGCCAATCCGCTCCAATTCGCCAACCCAACTCAACCCAACTTGTGCGGTTTATGTGAGTGGGTGGGTCGGGTTGGTTGGGTGGGTTGAGTGCATAAAATAAGGAGGGTAGGTTTGTTGCGAGTTATATTTCTTTAACTCGCTATCAACCCAACTCAACCCAGCCCGCCTATAGTATATATAAGTTATGTTCATATATACGACGAATCTCAACCTCATACATATATTTACATTTATATAAATTTCTTTTATAAGAAACAAATTCTAACATTACTTTATATTGTGCGGATATTTTAATCAATAAATATACAATGTAAATTTTATTGTTAAAGGTATTTAATTATGTTATTATTATTGTTATTGAGTGATTGATTTTAATTACTATTTTATATGGTGAATATTTTTTTCAATAAATATGCAATATAAATATTATTATTAAAGATATTTAATCATGTTACTATTGTTGTTATTGAATGACTACTATTAATTTTAGTTGATTTTTTTTCTTGACGTGTTAAATATGTTTTTTTATTTTTAAAAAAATGCAAGAGTTTTTATTTTTTTAAAACAAATTTTAATAAAATAATCTTAAAGTTTTATAATTTTTCAATTTGCTAAACCTTCTAAACTGCGGGTTGAAACCGTTAAAAAATATCACCCAACTGGTTGATTTTGATGATCATTAGTTTGGCAGTAGGTTGAAAAAATGTCCACTTGCCAAAGGTTGGTTGGTTAAAAATTCTCTACACCTGGCCCCAACCTAACCCGCACACACCTCTAGAACTAATCCTTCAACTCCTTTAGTATTTACCATGGACCTATCCTTGGACAAGCATCATCTTCCATCCGTGTTCTCCACCAGAGCTTTGTGTCTCTGGAGACATACATGACGGTTATTGTAACCATCATCTCGTTCTAGAACACAAGCGGCTTTAAAATACTGCTCCATGTCCCATAGAATGTTTTCCAACTCCTTGGCACTTTGAGTTCTACGAAATGCCTTAGGTTCAGAGCCTTCACATTCATAAGCGCATCAGCAACACTCAAACGACCATTGATGGCCTTCTTCACGAGGGACAATTTTGACTCCAAGTCTTGCACGTTGGCTTTTTGCATTGTGGATATCTAGTTAACCTTGCCTCTGGGCAAGTAGGCCATTCTCCTTGCCTCCGGGCACGTAGGCCGTTGGGCCAATCTCTATACAAGTCGTCGGGCCAATCTCCTCGCCTTCGAGCAAGCAGGCCGCTCTCTAGTCTCTAAGTAGGCCGCAGGCCAATCTCCATACAGGCCGTTGGATCAATCTCCAAGTTAGTTGCCGGCCAATCTCCAAGTAGGCCGTCGGCCTAAACCCCCTTTCAGGTAAGCGGCCCCTGTTGGGCAAGTGGGCCAACCCACGACTTAGGCCATCTTCAATATTAACATGGTTTGGAGGCTAGAACTCTAAGGTTTGTCAATGGAGTGGTGTCCAAGCAACTCCATATGACTGGTCATAGAAAGAGAGACACCTGACCAATACACAAAGCTCTTTCAGACTTAGGAGCTAGCATCTGGCATCTGGCAGATCAAACCTGCAAACATTGTGATACGCCGTATGATACCCACCTCAGCATATTGTACGGGACACCAGAGCCAGCAAATCATATTTACAGAACCACTGGCAGGTGGGACACCTGTCGTCCTTAGTGATATTAAAGATACGGGTGTCCCTCCACACCGCCTATAAATGGGCACACTCCTTCCAGAGCATATCATCGTCAACAAAATTATCTCAACCTCTCCATATCTTCGGTTGCTCTCCACTTCCACCCTCTCTCATCATGACGAGTTGGAAGAGCCCATGGCCTGTGACGTAGTGGCAGAGCAAGACCTACCGACATTTGAAGAAAAGAGAGCCGCAACCATCCAAAACTCCACTAAGTTCAAATGATTCTTTGACCAATTCGGACTTTCCGAGCCAACTCGACTCCAAGCAACGAAAGCCATACTTCAGATTGCTGAGCAAAACGGAGAAGAATGCATGGGACTATCTTGTCCCGTCCGTAAAGTATTGAAGAATAACTCCTTGCCCATCACATTCACCGAAGGTGATAAACAACTCTCCTTTCCCCACAACAGACCCTTGTATGTCCCGGTGTTCATCAATGGCGTGGAGTTCCAGAGAGGGTTCTTAGACGGAGGAGCTTTCTTAAGCATCATTCCTTATTCCATCTTTACGGTAGCGGCCATCCCCATAAGACATCTAGTGAAACAACTCATCACCATCTCTGGGCTTGGTAACCATAGCCAACAAACAATAGCTCTTATCGTGAGAAGTATCCGCTCCACCACTAAGTTCCATGTGATTGATTCGGAAACAACGTACCATGCTCTCTTAGGCCGCATATGGCTTCACAGGTATGCTGTTATCCCCTCCACCTATCATCAATGCATGAAAGCCATCCACAGGAAAGCAGTCGCCACCATCGTGGGATCAGATAAGCCCTTCAATCCAGAAGAATCACACATGGACGATGCTATTTTCTACAGCAGTCTCCATGAGAAAGAATCCTTGGTCCCGTCTCAGAGTACATTCTCCCGCGAGAAGACACACCTAAAGAAGAGCACGTGTTAGCCAAGCGAACAAGTAAGTCCTAACTGGCACCTTCTTTGAATATATATATATATAAAATCTTGGCCACCACCCCCTCTTGCATGAGTTCATCTCCGCTCTAGGTCGCATCTGCTCTAGCTCGCCAACTCTCTGCTCTAGCGCTTCAATTCCTTTTGTTAAAAAAAAAAAAAAAAATCATCTCCGCTCTAGCTCGCTAACTCCTCCTAAAAATTTAAAAAATTAAAAAAAAATCTCCACTCTTGCTCGCTATCTATATAAAAAAGTTCATCTCCGCGCCATCAATATAAAAAGTTTATCTCTACTCTAACCCGTTATGGCGTGCCAACTTTGAAAAAAAAAACCCAACAAAAATATATAGAAAAAAAAATCAGCAAAGTAGTACCTCCACAACCCTTACCTCCACAATCTTTATCTCCACAAAACCTACCTCCTTAAACCTTATCTCCATCTATATAAAATATTTTACCTCCACGGTAGCTTTAAAAAAAAAAAAACTTGCTGCGGCACCCCTACCTCCATAACCCCCACCTCCACAATCCTTACCTCCACAAAATCTACCTCCTCAAACCTTATCTCCATCTATATAAAATATTTTACCTCCACGGTAGCTTAAAAAAAAAAAAAAATCAGCCGCGGCACCCCTACCTCCATAACCCCCATCTTCATAACTCCTACCTCCGCAAACATTACCTCCACAAAATCTACTTCCTCAAACCCTATCCCCATTTGTATAAAATGTTTTACCTCCACGGTAGCTGAAAAAAAAAAAAAAAACAGCCGCGGCACCCCTACCTCCATAACCCCTACCTCCACAAATATTACCTCCACAAAACCTACCTCCTCAAACCTTATCTCCATTTATATAAAATGTTTTAGCTCCACGGTAGCTTAAAAAATTTTTTTTTTTAAAAATCAGTAAAGAAGTATCGCGGTACCCGTTACCTCCATCACCTCTACTCCTTAACTTCTACCTCCGCAAACATTACCTCCACAAAACCTACCTCAAACATTTATCTCCATCAACGTAAAAGTTTTGCCTTCACAGTAGCATAAAACAAAATAAACAAAATAACAAATAAAAATTAAAAAAAAATCAGCAAAGAAGTACCGCGGTACCCCTTACCTCCATCACCCCTACCTCCGTAACCTCTACCTCCACAAACCCTACCTCCTCAAACCTTATCTCCACTTATAAGAAAACAAAAAAAGTTTAACTTCCACAACCCTACCTCCTCAAACTTTTTCTCCATCTATATTAAACAGTTTACTTCCTCGGTTTCCACGGTAGTTTAAAAAAAAAAAATCATCAAAGAAGTACTGCGGTACCCATTACCTCCATCACCCCTACCTCTGTAACCTTTACCTCTGCAAACACTACCTCCGCAAACACTACCTCCACAAACCTTACCTCCTCAAATCTTATCTCCATCCATATAAAAAGTTTTACCTCCACGATAGCTTGCCAAATCAAAAAAAAAAAAAAAGAGGCAAAGTAGTATCGCGGCACCCCCCTCTCCATAACCCCTACCTCCGTAACCTTTAACTCCTGGCCTGCGCGACTTGCTCCCCTGCTCCGCCCACCCCCCCTCGCACCAAGCTCCCCTCAAGAAAATCCTAAATTCAGCCTAACCCTAAATCTCCAAAAAAGAAGATAACTATAAAACGTTTTAAAACAAAATCTAGAAACAATTCCCCTCTCCTTCACCTCACCGAGCCCTCCCCCC
>JAULJZ010000023.1:6298313-6324072 GCA_032270985.1 Heliamphora pulchella
AGCTTCACCCCCCAGGTAAGCTTCAGCCCCCTCCTCCCAAAAAAAAAAACAACTTCTCAACATTTATTTCAAAAAAAAAAAAGAAAGCAAAAAAGAAAAAAAAATGGACAGAAGTTTAAGCTGCCCCACCTCCCCTCTGCGAAATCAAGTCCTACCTCCTAGTTATCAATTTTGATTTCGAATTTAAAAAAAAAGGACGGTGTCGTGTCACCTCCTCTCTTGCAAATCATTGCAGCCTTCCTCTCCTACCACACTCTTTCTCCTATGAGTTTCACCAAAACATGAAAGCACTCGTCCCAACACTTCATCCTCTTTCCCTAATTCCAAACATGGGAATATATATATATATATATATATTTTAACAAAGGCGGGAGAGATAGTGAGAAAGTCACATTTTACCCTTCCCATAAATTTGATGAGACAAGACAAAAGGCACGCCAACCAACCCTCGTATTCTATAAAAAAAGTCTCCTTACACAAAAATAGAAAGCACCATGTTACACGCCAAATGATCAGAAAGGGAATCGTACTCCCGATCATGGACTCCGGCAATCAATTGTAAGGACTGTTTTAATGACGAGTTTGGTGTAAGTGGCAACTCGCCTTGGCGAGCCTAAAAGTGTGAAGGTGACTGCACCCCTCAACAACACCACTTAGCCTAACGCGCCGGTCTCCCCTCACACCTCATCTATATTCAAGAGGTCTCCCACCTTGCGGTGTCCTCGACCCACCGGCCATAAGATCAAGAGGCCTCCTGCCTTGCGGTGTCCTCAGCTCACCAGCCACAAGAGCCCTCATAAGAGTTAGGCACATATTCATGCGTAATCCACGCTGATGGATGTCAGAATCAATGAATCATGACTCGGCACCACTTCTCCTTAATTCCTCTAAGAAACTTGTCATATTCTAGCTTGAGCGCCTATATAAAGGCATCTCCATGAAGTGAAAAAGACATCACCTTCTCCATAAATTCTGTAAGAACTCCATCATAGTTCATGTGGAGAAGAAACACCAGTAATAGGTGGACAAGGAGAAGACAAGCCTCCATAGCTCCCCGAGAAAGGAACCATCCTCACTCCACGATCGTCGTTCTTAGAGTGCTAATCCAGTAATCCGGTCAAGCTATCCCTTGGTTGCCAATCCGACCATCAGGTGACCCTATGTCTTGTCATAATGGACACCTCCACCCACCACCTCGAACTAGGGTTGGTAATAGAAGGAGAAGAGTTTATAGAGGAATCGTCCTCTGTATACCTGCCTTTCTTCACCCCGCCAATGAAATCTCTAGTTCCCACTTTCTCAAAACTTTTTACTGCCTCATCATGCAACACTGCCCCCAACTGTTTATTCTCTCAGAAACAAGAATAACTAGGCGGCAAGGGAAAGCCTTTGGAACACAAATGGGATGCGCAGTCGTTTGCAGGTTGGAATCCTTGGGCCCAACAGAAGGCGTGTGGCTTATGTGGAATGACTTCGAAATTGAATGCAACATTCTCTAAACTCACCAAGAAAGGATCCAAGCATTTGTACGTGTTCCTCTAGAACCTCCAAGAGAATAAATCAAAGAAAGCTCCATTTTGTAATCGCGTCTCCATGAAGATATAAATTATGCAAGGTTTCAAAAAAAAATCGCCACAATAAAATATGCATACACACATTTATGAATGCATGTATGCAGGGGGGCATTAATGTGGGTATCTAGTTAACCTTGCCTCCGGACAAGTAGGTCAATCAATCTCCTCGCCTTCGGGCAAGTAGGCCGTCGGGCCAGTCTCCATACAGATCGTCAGGCCAATCTCCTCACCTCCGGGCAAGCAGGCCATTGGCTAGTCTCCAACAAGTAGGCCGCGGGCCAATCTTCACACAAGCCGTGGGGCCAATCTCCATACAAGCCGTCGGGCCAATCTCCTTGCCTCAGGGCAAGCAGGCCGCAGTCCAATCTCCAAGTAGGCTGTCTGGCCAACCCTCTTTCGGGCAAGTGGCCCCTGTCGGGCAAGTGGACCAGCCCACGACCTACGCCATCTCCAATATTAACCTGGTTCTAGGCTGGGAGCAGGGCCTAGGCATCTCTTTGCTCAGGAACAAAGGAGGTACGTGGTTTGGAGGCTAAAACTCTAGGTTTTGTCAATGGAGTAGCGCCCAAGCAACTCCATATGACCGGTCATAGAGAGAGAGATACCTGACTAAGACACAGAGCTCCTTCAGGCTTAGGAGCTGGCGTCTGGCAGACTAAACCTGCAAATATTGTGATACGCCGTATGATACCCACCTCAGCATATCGTACAGGACACCAAAGCCAATAGCTCATATCTGCAAAACCAATGGCAGGTGGGACACCCGTCGTCCTTAGTGATCTTGAAGATACGAGTGTCCCTCCACACCACCTATAAATGGGCATACTCCTTCCAGAGCATATCATCCTCAACTATATCATCTCAACCTCTCCATATCTCCAATTGCTTTCCACTACTACCCTCTCTCTCTCTAAAGCTACCTTAAGTTCTCACCTTCTCCACCTCTGGCATCCTCGAGCTACTATGGTGCACTCCATCTTCCCAAACTTCACTACTTTGGTCTATGCCGGAACCTTACACCTACAAGCATATCTGATAAGGCAACAAAATCGCCCATGATCTCCGTCAATTGTTGAGTTCAACAATGGCTCTCAAAAAGACGACCCACGCAGCATCATCCCTCTGCTCGACAAGAGAGGACTCGTTTGGTTAAGGCGTTCCACCTAAGTTTTCTAGTTGTGTGACCTGTTCACAAACAGCTTTCGGTATAGGGTACGCACCATTAGATTAACTGCGCTCTGATACCAATTGTCACAAGATCAACATTTCACCCACGAGTTTGCCTGTGATGGCACTAATTTGCAGCACTTTGTCTCAGCCAATTTTAATGAAAGACGTACACACACGAATTTATAAGAACAAAGTCTCAACCTTTGAATATTACACCAAGTAATACAAAGGAATGCCTTAGCATATTCACGCCACTTTTATGTGTGCCAAGAGTAGTTAGGCCATGCCAATTTTTAGACAACAACTAGTTACAAGCAATTGTCTATAGTTGACATCCCCAACCTCTAGGTATGTGTTGAACAATATAAAGACCCACACCCCGACTCTGCAGCAGTTACAACTGCCATTGGCACTTGTCATTTGCAAGGAGTATTCAGCATTTGAACTCTTGGAACTGCTATTAACTGCCCACGTTGTGCCTAGAACTGCCACATTGTGTTGGCATGCTTGGGTTTGCCATGCCCAAGTCAGCCCTTAAGAGATAACTGCCCATGCTGTGATGGCGGATTGGGGTTGGCCTTGCATAGACATGGTTCAACAAGTAACTGCCCTGTCACGTGCAAGTCATGCCCCTGTGTGCCACGCCACTGGCATTATTTGCTGAAGTGGTCTCAACTGCCTAGCCAGTGCTAGTGCCAGCTTATGTCCACCATAGCCCGCCGAACCAATACTTGTATTGACTCACAAATCATACAAATTACCCGCATCAATGCATAGAGCATTGCGCCTTCACGTGCCAAGCATTGCGCTGTTCTTGTCTAAGGGTTGGGTGACAATCAAGTTGCCACATATAAGTCACCTCGGTTTGTCTGACGTGCCCTCCTCATGCCTTAGCCGCCAAGGGTTGGCAAGGGTGCAAGGTGCCAGTTGGCACCGAATGCCACTTGGGACACCCAATGCTAGGGTGCTAACTGTAATACTCTAAGTAAAATCTAGGGTCAACTGTTGTAGCTTTTCTTTGGTAATTCAAGTGGCATCAGAAATATGCCTCACATGCCATCGAACTATATAATTTTGAAGTCTTCTATTCCTAGTGCACACAATCGAATCATTTAAAATATCATCAATTTGATCTTTGTGTGCTGATAAAATAGATAAAAGAATTGGGTTAGGGATTGGTGGGGACTCTGATTAAATATAACGGTCAATAGAATGGTGAATAGGTGTGAAAATAAGGTCCTAATATGCAACCAAATCCGAAACATTAAGTGTGTAACTAATCTTATAGTTAGGTGGGAGATCAACATCATATGCATTGGGGCTAACTCTTTTCAACGCTTGGAAGGGTGCA
Source organism: Heliamphora pulchella (assembly GCA_032270985.1). Lineage (NCBI taxonomy): Eukaryota > Viridiplantae > Streptophyta > Magnoliopsida > Ericales > Sarraceniaceae > Heliamphora > Heliamphora pulchella. The sequence goes on from JAULJZ010000023.1 coordinate 6,302,409, forward strand.
CTACGTCACTACTGTTTTCGAACAATTTTGGAAGGAAATTTCTCTAGGCAGACTTGAATTATAACATAATCACCTACCTAAAGTTCCATAGGTCACCTATGTGTCTTAGCATGAACATGATATTTGGCGTTAATTGTCACACCCCACTCTAGCATAACCCGGGCAGAAAGAGAGTGGCAGGACATTGACAACTTGTGCTATATCTTAAAACAAATACCTGGTTGATAATTTCAAATTAAAAAAACTACATAAACAACATGTCCTGTGTAAAAAGATTCAACCTGATATCATAACATACAGTAGTGAACAAATCCTACCTCTACAGTTTTCACAGCCATAAAAGTTTAGGGCCCCTACCCTTATACAACTGTCAGAAAATTACAAACCAGAAACACATAATACATCCAGAACTACTAAAACAACCTCTCTCCTAGGGTTACAAGTGTATGTTAGCAACATAATGAAAAGAAAAGTTTTCAAGTGAATTTGGTTGGATGAAGACAATAAAACTAACACATTCAAACTTAGCTGCCAGGTACAATAATTATCAAACTCTCTCAACATTGCATGATTTGAGCATTTTAGATGGTTCCCACTAATAAAAATAATTCTACAGGAAAAGAAAATTGTTTTCTCAAGAACAACTTTTCCGTTAATAATATACCTAATAATCTCATAAGTTTGCCAAATGTGCCAAAGAGTCGCATACCTCATGTCTGGGAGTTAAGAAGGTACCGTTACCTCACTCAAAATCTGAAATATAGTGGCAATGATGAGTGTTATTCTTTATCACCAATGGTGGGTGCTAGCATAGCATAAGTTGTCAATATCATGCTACTCTCTGCGGGCCCAAGTTCTGCCAAGTGGGGTGTGATATTACTAACCTAAATTTGCTTACTAATTTTGTCATGCAATTCGTGAATATGTCAAAAACATGCTTTGGCAGACTTCAATCAAGACTTGCGCTTGTGGACTCATCAAAAGAAGGTTGGGCTTTTGAGACTTGTAGCCATGGACCACATCGAACGGACTCATACCAATAAATCAATTCACATAACTGTTATAGGAAAATTGGGAGTCTGAATTTTAATTATTCTCGCTCATTAAACAACGTAAAAGGTTGCCTATATTGCAATGATAACCATAGTTTGACTATCCATTTGAGAGAAATAGGCAGTATTAAGCTTGAGTTTGGTACCGACCTTGTGCCACAGAGTTTTTTCAGAAGTAGCTCATGAATCGCACATTCCATTAAGAAACAATAGTTTTGGAAAGGCCATACATATTGACAAATTTAGGAAAATAAAGTTTAGCGATGCGAGAAGCATCAAAAGTTTTAGAGCATAGGATGAAATGAGCCATTTCACAAAAATGGTCAACCACTACAAAGCGTCGTGTTAGCGAAATATACGGGGTGGGGCAAGTGAGAAATTCATGCTAACATCATGCCAAGCCCAATAAGAGGCATGTAAAGGAGTATACAATCTAGTATTTTGTTTTCAATTTCGGCTAATCAATAAGCACGACATTGCTTAACAATTTTGGCAACATCTTTCTCGAGGCTTGGCTAATAAAATTGACTTTTGACCTCTGAAATGATCTTATCTCATTTGAAATGGCTAGAGAGTTTGACTGCGTGTACTTCCTTGATTGAAAAAATCCTACTTAGTGGTGTGTCGAAACAAAGTTTATTGGCTTGAAACATATACCCATTCTGAATAAAAAAATTGCCAATGGTGATTCGTTGGTAATTAGTCAAGTGTCCAAAAATCCTGCCCAAATCAGGACACGTGCTATAGGCCTCTTCTAAGTGTTCAAAACCCATGATTTTGGAATCCTTTAAGTTGAACAGTAGAAAATGGATTTAGGGTTTGAAGAAGGAAGAAGGAGAGATAGAAAAGAAGAAAAGAGATGAGAAGAAAGAGTTTAGGGAGGTTAATCAGCCTCCTTCACCGACACATCATTTATGTATTATTAGGTCAAAGATAAAGAAAGTACAAGAATTCTATTAAGAAAATAAAGTAAAAATAGAAAAGAATTAAACTAATAAACTCTCAACACTCCCTTTGAAGCTGGAGCATAAATATCAAACATGTCTAGCTTGATAAGCATGCGATGAAAAGTTGAACGCGGCAGCGGCTTTGTAAGAATATCAGTCAATTGGTCTTCGGAACGGATATAAGGTGTGGCAATCTGTTTATGCAATAACAAATTCGGAATGAAGTGACAATTAACTTCAATGTGCTTAGTGCGCTCATGGAATACTGGATTATTAGCAATAAAAATAGCGGCCTGATTGTCACAAAACATTTGCATAGGGAGTGGTGTAGAAATGCCAAAATCTTGAAGAAGATAGCGAACCCACAACATTTCAGAGGCGGTGTGAGCTATTGCTCGATATTCGGTCTTAGCACTGGAACGAGCCACCACACTTTGTTTCTTACTGCGCCAAGTAACCAAATTGCCACCAACTAGAGTACAATAACCAAACGTAGATCGCTGATCAGATCGGCTACCGGCCCAATTAGCATCTCTAAACCTGGTTACAGTCAAAGAACTAGACGATTGATAAAGTAAGCCACGGCCTGGGGCACTCTTTAAATAGCGTAAGATATGATAAACGACCTCATAATGTGGCTACCGAGAAGTATGCATAAACTGGCTCACAACACCAACTGCAAAGGTAATGTCCGGGCGAGTAACGGTGAGATAAATTAGTTTGCCAACAAGGCGGCAATATCGATCAGGATCATAAAAAATATTACTCTGTTCAGCATTAAGTTTAACAGAAGAGTCCATTGGAGTATCAACAGGTCGAGCACCAAAAAGACTAGTTTCAGAAAAAAGATCAAGCACATATTTTCGTTGAGAAAGAGAAATGCCCTTAGAAGAACAAGGAACCTCAATCCCAAGAAAATAACGAAGAGCACCCAAGTCCTTAAGTATGAAACTGCGTGGCTAGGTGATTTTTCATATCAAGAATGCCAATAGCATCATCACCTGAAAAAAGAATATCATCAACATATACAATCAACACAATAGTGTCTCTAGAAGAGTGACGAATAAAGACAGAGTGAGCAGATGTAGAACGTTGGAAGCCATAAGTACAACGGAACTAAACCAATCAAAACAGGCACGAGGAGATTGTTTTAAACCATAAAGCACCTTACGTAAACGGCATACAAGACGAGCCCTCCCATCAACACTATAGCCAGGCGGTTAGTCCATCTATACCTCTTCCTGAAGGTCGCCATGAAGAAATGCATTTTTAATATCAAGTTGATATAAAGGCCAAGAACGACTAACCACAATAGAGAGAGGGATGCGAATAGAGTTAAGACGAGCCACGGGAGAAAAGGCTTCTAAGTAATCAACACCATAGGTTTAAGTGTACCCATTAGTAACCAACCGAGCCTTAAGGCACTCAATAAACCCATCGGGAAGGTATTTCACGGTGTATGCCCAGCGACAACCCACAGTTTGCTTCCCCAGTAGGTGTCACGCTCTCGACCCAAGGCACGTGAACCCCATGAGACAACCTAGCTTCATTAATTCGATATGAAAACTATATATATATATATATGTATATATATATATATATAAATTCTCAAACTTAGTTCATTTTAAAGGTTATCATTTTCGTAAACTCATAAATTTTTTAAGTGTCAATCAATAAAATTTTCGGCAGAGCTTCCTTTGTTTTTTGGACTATTCCAAATTTTCAAAACACCTGTCAAACATAAACAATACAATATACTCGAGCACTGCCCGATTTTCAACTCCCAGAGGCAATCACAACTACTTACTAATGAATCATTCTCAATCTCATAACAGTTATACTAATCTTAAAGAAAATTAAACCATAGGAACTTAAATCATGCATGATTTCTATTCAAAATGTTTAATAGGTACATTCATCCAAAACACTTTCGTTGTTCTTTATATGTCTTTCACACTAGAAGACTAATAAAAATATAAATATAAGACAAGGATTTCTTTCTCCTGTTTCCAATCACATTATACTCCAATTCTTTCCCTGATCGTTCAAACCTGAAAAAAATGTTAAACAACAAATGTGAGCCGAAGCTCGTAGGATAAAGACTAATAACAGTGCAATGTATGATTTGTGAGGTGTGAATGGCATGTAATAATGCATTCATAATCAAATTATGTTTATAACCTCCTTTTTTTTTTTAAATCATTCACCACATTTTTATTATTTCCACCATTGATTGAAGTTCTACGCTCACCCAAAATAAATATTGATTCATTTTCTTATTTCTTCCATTCTATTTCATTCGTCTTACGTTATTTCAAATTATTTTTGTTCTCGTTTTCATTTCCATTCTCTTTGGTTCGTTACCCATCATTTATACTTACCTCTTTTATAAGAACTGTTCATTTCTCTTTCTATTTCCTCATTCTTATTAGGCTCTTTATTCATTCTTATCCAATCATTGACATTCTTTTGTTTCTATTCTCTTCTTCTCTTTGATATAAATCACAATTTCTCTTTTATCTTTCTTTAGTTTTCGCTTTCATTTTTATTCTCTTTAATCAGTAACAAAATACTAACTCACCTCGTATCTATTATATAATCATTACAATTTTTCCCATTCTTTAATTTTTTATTCACATTTCACTTTCATTTCATTAATCAAAACACTGAACCGATGTCGGATGCAGCTTATAGAAACCCCTTCCTATTCCCCCAGTAGGCTACGCGAAGCCATTGGGTAATAGATAACTTTATAACTCACCACGACAATCACCTTTTTCGGTTTCTTTGAGGAACGGCGACGGGTAGGCAACCCATGCACGCCTTTTCGGGGACTAACCCGATGGGCAGGGCACCCTACTTGAGTAAGTTTTCAGTCTTTCACCGCGGAGTTAGTCAAACCCTACTTATCACATACACATCAACTATCCTCGGTTCAATATTCGATTAACACATCATTATTCATTAACAACTAGGAGTCCATCTCTCCACATCAATCTTCACAACATCAATTTTCCAACCACATTTTTTAATTTCACATACCTCATTTTCATTTCCGTATCATAAGTTCAATTCAAATTTTTGCATTACTTCCCTTATTGTTACCAGTTTAAAAAACCATATCCCTTAATGTTGTTAGTCATTCCATTATCTTCCAAATCTTATTATCAGATTTCAATCATGGCTCATAAATCACAAGCAAATAAATCAAGTGAATCCAATTGCACTTCAATAGTTCAACTGTTACAAACTTATTCGCCCATTTCTTAACCTTAATTCTATTAAAAGTCCACAATTTTCCAAGTATCCCCAATTAGGTCTTACAAACATTTATTCTTATTTCACATTCACCAACAGTTACATTATTTTGTTTTTCCATTTCCATAAAATTATCTAAACACATTCAAGTCATCTATCTTTATTACAAGTTTACTAATAAATTTATATTACATTATCAAATTCGAGCCAATGCTCATCAAGTTCAGTTTCAACATTCCTTAAGTTTTTATTAAGCTCAATCAATTCACCATGAAGTTCAGTTCGATAATTCGTGAGTATATTGGGAAAATCATTAATTTCATAAATTTTCCAATCAAATCGTCAATTTAACTTACCATCATTGAACCAACTAGTTACAAGTGTTCAATCTTGTCACCATATCTCATTTATTAAGTAACCTCACCTTTAAGTTATGAATTTAAACTTAGGGTTGCAAACCTGGATTTCAAAGGTTAGGATTCAAAGAATTGAACCACCATTCCAACTACTATCCATGTCTTCATGAATCTCAATTAATCAAATCTCCAAATTATATTTCATTTGTATTAAATATGGTCCGATTTGATAATTTGATTTGCTAATTAACTCAACTTATACATCACCCTCGATCTTAACATTTTTCTCCAATCCACATAAAATTTACTCAAGTTTCTTGGTTTACCAATTTGGGTGTTAAGCTTTACAGAAACAATTTCCATTTATTAACATCTATATTACCTCCCGGTAATCAATCTAATCGAGAACTTCTTAAGGCTTAGGTTCTTTTCTTCAAATCCTACTCATAACGTATGTTTCATCATATTCACGTTAAGTCGGCTTATTCAATTCATCAAATTCAACAACATAGGTTTCAATCCTAAAACTACTAAGATTTTATTCATTCATTAACTTCATCTCCCCAAACGAGTTTGGTTATTACCATGCATAAGGTTTTTTTTTTTTTTTTTTATCATTAATTATTCTCCAAGTCATCCATTTGTGCTATAAGTTGACCCATAAATTTATAATTCAGTATATCACAAGGTTCAAACTAATGTGCTTAAAGCTCACCTTCCACGTTTTCTTAACTGTTAAGAAACAAACCCAAACCAATTTACACTATATTTCAAATACATGGATCGTAGGTATATTAAGAGTTTCATATTTATTCCAGTGATTGAGCAAATCAAAAGATCATTTTATAATCTTTCAATCAATCAAGTTACACAATTCGCATTTGAACACTTAATCTTATGCGTTATGTGACCATTTTGCCCAATTTCATAATTTCAATCTACATTTGTAATTCAAGCTCTCAAAACTTGGTGTCAATGAATTCAGAACCGACTTAACTCGATAGTATGTTTCAAGATTTTAGTTATAAGTTAAATAATCAAATTTCACAAGAGTGAATATAAGAGTTTGTAGTTGAACTTGGAAAATTGAAGTCTTGCAGAATAATGAACATTTTCATTCAATGTCTATATTATGAGACTATGAGATACGCATGATACTATTGCAACAGTGACATTTTGTCTTCTTGGATTGCTAGTAAATGAAGGTTTAACATTTTAAACCCCCCCCTCCCCACTCTCCTTGGCTTGGTGGTTTTTACGTTAGATGGACTATGTCATAATTAAATAGATTAGCATGGTTATCATCAATTGGACATATATATATATTAAAACTACTTGATTTGGAAAATTTAATCAATAATTTTGTATCTCGAAAAGCCAAAAAGTAATAGTAATTAAAAAATAAAAACATAAAAATAAATTTAAAGATAAAAGAGACAAATTTCAAAATCTCGCCTCCTGTGAAATCGTTTGGTTGCCCCTGAAAGAGAGGTCCCTGAAGTGCAATCCCCCAAAGATTTTGAAAAGATTAACATTTAACAACATCCCACGGACCCTATAAATAGGTGTTTTTATTTGGTTCCCTAGCCACAAATGTTGCAAAAATGAAAGTGATTTTGAAACAAACGTAATGAAGAATATGATAAATGGACAAATAGTCAATTGGGTATGGAGAACAAATGCAATAAAACTTCTAGAACACCTTAGGTTCTAAGTCTATGTTTGAATTTGTTTGTTGTTTGCATTTTGCTTCCTTTGCATGTTTGGCTATTAACATCTCCATGTGCAAGAATGGGTTCCACAGAAGAAAGAGTGTTGAGTAGCTTGATATACAATATTTGACTCATTTTCTAACTATTTAAGCTTGTAAGACAATTGATGATATGACAAAATTAGTGAGCTCTTGAGCAATAGCAGCGCTTGCCAAACTTGGAGACACCAATAATTCTGAGATGCAATCATATAAGACCTCGACAAGGCGACAACATTGTATATGACCTATTGTATGGCCCAATAAATCCATTTTGAGTGGGAGAGACCAAAGAACAATAATTTTCTAAAGAACATTGCAAGGACTAATAGGCTTGAATCATCCACAAACTCCATATTCTCCTTATGAAGTGATAGAAATGCCATTGATTCTAGGGAGAGTGAGAAAAACATAGGCCAACACCTACAAATAATGGGAGTACCATTTGGGAATTAAGGGACTCATTTTAAACTTAGCCAGCCTAACTAATTTGGCAAATAATGCTTGATCAAAAAAGCAAGTTGCTCAGGAGCAAAACTAGAGTGAAGATAAAATTGATGGGAAGGTGATATAATAGGTTGGTTGTGAATAGAAACAAGAGTTTGGAAGTGTGCAGGAATAAAAGAATATGGATATATCATGATTAAGAGATAGTTTGAAGTTTAGTTATGGAATGAAAACTTTAAGTGTCACAATCCTCAAAAGCCAACCAAAGAATATGAGCTCTGTGCCCAATTTATTTCTTCTCATTCTAATAGATTGTCTAACTCAGAGGTCATATATTACTCGAAGGCAATGGAGTTAGAATAAGCCAGATTATTCTCAAGATGAAGGAGTTTGGACTTATCAACTCAATTTGGACATAGATAAAACCATTGTGTATTTTACTCTGAGGTGAATACTTGATTCATCATAATAGCGACCCAAAAGAGAGGGACCCTTGTATTTGAAGTAGCCAATATATTGAATGATATCATGATAGGAATGAGAATGAAGTCACCAAGTCTCAAGTGCATAGGTCAGGAAAAATGATTAATAGGAACTTGGGGTGGTAAATGATAACGGGCTATGTTATTTGAATATGACGTTTCACATACCACAATTTAGTTGATACAACAAGCAATTGATTTGTATGTGGACATGAATCGATGAAAGAAAGAATAGCATCATAATCATATAATTCACGATACATATGACATGATTGGTTCGATACGCTAACAAATTGATTCTACTCTATCCATGCATCTACTTGTGAAATGAATAGCATATATGAATGGGAAAGGGATTAAATTTATCTCACATCGGTAAGATGCAATTTTGAATTTTGTAACTTCTTGTATTGTGGATTTTGGATTCTTCTTTATCCTTGTTCATAATTGTACATGTTTGTCCATATCGTTTCTCTAAGCCATCAAAGACTTTTTGGATATTTTAAATTAATTCAGTGCATTGCTGGAACTGGAAATCAAGTGAAATTGTTTCCTATGTGTAGGTAGCCATTCGGGAAACTCTAGTACTTCCAAATTGTGAAAGTGTATGCATTCCATGGATGTTGGCAGAAAAGGATGACTGGGTCCCTCGAAATGTTGCCCCATTCGTATGGATTAATCAAGATGTCGTTACTGATCCCACTGTTGTACGTGAAACTCCAAGGTCCCAACCTGGTGAAGCAACACTCCCAACTGATACTAGCAAGGAAACCACCAGTGATTTCAGAGAAGTAGCTCATGAAAAAGGAAGGAAAGATGAATTTCTTCAGCAACAAAACAGTGAATCCTCTGGTGCACATCCATCTTTGTCTGATCCAACCATTCAGTCTACTAGGAACAGCAAGTCTCCGCAAGAATTGAGTACCCCTTTGTTAAGTAATGTGGAACCCAAAGTGACTCGTGAGGAGCAGAAAGAGGAGATCCCAGAGAGTCAACCCGCATCTCGGTCATTGATTTTGACAGGGGAGCCGATGCAGGTCATGGAAGGAGATGACATGAGGCCAAAGAGAATGGGAACAAGAGGAAGGATGCTTGGTTTGGGGAAAAAGATGGGAGAAAAGCTTGAAGAGAAGAGGCGGCACATTGAAGAGAAAGGGAGGCACATTGTTGAGAAGATGAAAGGACCTTAATGCTGACGAAGTAATGAAGACTAGTTGAAATTTGCAATGCTTAGACGCCGAGGATATATTTTCAGTGGTGTTGATGTACATTTCTAGAGCATCCTGAAAAATTCAGTGTTGCTCCAATTAGCTCAAGTTGAGCAGTTACAATGACTTCGCCAACTAATGTAATTTCATTGTACACAGTAAGAGCATTTCATTGTACACAGTAAGAGCGAAATTTAATTGGCAACTGCCTATGTACAAATCTTTCTTAATATTGGGAGAATTAGTTCCTTCATGAGAAGCTGTAATTTACGCTTTCTCTTGAACATAAATTACTGTACCAAGACGCATTGAAATATAAAAGCTGGTTCCAATTTGTATATGATTGCTTGGCTTTTCAATTTCTTTGCACTTTGTGCTCTAGAAATAATATGTCTAGATTTGGCATTAATACTGCTGAGAAATGTTACGGTTTCAGGGATGTTTGATTCTTCATCTTTCAACCTGCCCCGTCCTTTCCCTCTTGACCGAGGTCTTGGCCACTGCATTTTCTTAATGGACCCTACTTTCATTCGGATCCATAGCGCACCACTGAGGAGGTAAATAGAAATTAGGTTTCTTGATTTTGAAACAATTTGGGGGTATTTAGTTTCTTGTGAGCAATTGATCATGATAGTACTTTTTGACTATAAGAGGCTAATGTACACTCCAAATCATCTTATATAGGTCAGAGATAGGTACATTTGGATCATCAATAAGCTTCATATATATATATATATATATATATATATATATATATATTAGTACAGGTTGCAGTAAAATTCTTAACTATTAAAGGAATAAATTCTTTTATTCTTTTTATGTTTGAGAGATGCTAGATTTAGAAATTATAGTACTAGTTTAATAGGAATTACGGAATCTGGCTTACAAAATGCTCCTGTACATTTTAATTGTTTATTAGATTTTACTTTTAGTTTAAGTGATTTTCACATATTAAAAGCTTTAACTTTAAATATCCAAACAGGAGGAGAATTTACAAACATGGTTGAAGGAAGTCAATCAATAACTAATTTATCGAAATTCTTACAAATGTATGAAGAGCAACTTAAATGTTCATGTGCTTTAGTAAAAATTTCCAAAGATAAAACTTTATTAATACAAAGTAGTACTAATGATACTAATATACAAGTTCCTAAGTCAATTCTATTGAAGGATATAAATCTACCAATCAGTTGAGTTTTAAAAAATAAAAGTTATCTACAAAATTTTCAAAATGACACAGTAAATTTAGAATACATTCACCAAAAATAAAAGTTATCCACAAAAAATTCAAAATGACACAGTAAATCTAGAATACATTCACCAATACTAGATGACATTGTAAGAATCAATTTTAATGAATTACAAACAAATGCACTCCTTAAAATTAATGAAGATAGTAAATCTACCACTAACTCTACAAATATTCAACGAAAAAGACAAAAATTTAGTTAATACTTTAGACTTTAAATTTAAATTAAAAAGTGTCGAAATCTTTTCACACGTTAGTAAACCATGTTATTCAACACACTCACAATTCGAGAATGAGGATACATCCCAAGATTCCACAACTCAAACTGATTTTGAAAAAATTCCTATTATTAAACAACTATTAACCATCCACAAAGAATTTAAAATTAATTTTGGGCGATTATTAAAAGATTTCAAATCTATAGAAAATAAGCAAAAACGTCATACATATCAAAATAGTCATACTCATAGACAATTGACTAAAATAATAAATTCTTGGCATAAATTCATAAAAAAAATCCGTACAAAAATACACTCCATTGATTATTTAGAAAATTATTATCAACAAGTTAACACAATCACTAAGTTTAAATGGAAAAAACCAAATAATAGCATTATTTCTTCTAGTCATCCCCCATTAAAACAAATTTAATAGATCACAAAGGATTAATAGTCACAACCTCACCATTCAAGTTATATTGTAATAACTTTGAAATTAAGAAAGTTATTGAACAGAATTATTATATTAACCGGTGCTTAAAAACTAGGATTAAATGAGTTTTAGTCATATTTTAAGAGGTTGTAAGAGTTTTAGTCTATAATTATTTGTATTTAGGATTTAGTTCATTTTTTAAAAGTTAATGATTTTTTTATCTAAAATACCCCTTATTAACTGGTGTAACATGTTTATGTAATTCTCCTTAATTTTAGGAAGCATTTGCATAGGAAAGCGTTGATCTGTTAATCACCAACGTGTTTTATGAAAATAATTTTAAATTCTTTTCATTTTAGCCATCATATACATAACTGAATATGATGAAAATAATCATTAATTTGGTTCTGGATATTCACCAATAATTGGTTCCGGATATTAATTAAACATGGTCGTCCCTCCTCCGCCGGCTTCTCATCCTCCACAGTCGCTCCTCCTCGTTCTTTGCTCCATCGTCACCGCCGACCACTTCGTGCCACCATCTCTCTCTCTGTCTCTCCTTTTCACTCTGATTTGTATGAGATTTGATTACCACCACATTTCTAACATGGTGTTTTTAGTTCACCATCGCCTCTCTTTTTCTTTCTCCTCCACCAATAATAATAATCTTTTTGATACATATTCTCTATACGATCAGTGTGCAACTGATACAATTATCAGTTGTAAATTTTGTGTTGAACAATTTTAAAAACCCTTATTTGTTAAACACTGATACATTTTATAAATTTAAAACTATGTTATAAGAAGATATTCAACAGATACTTAATACTGATAAATATATCAGTGACATATGCGTAGTGAACTGGAGTTGAAATGTATCGGTGGTTTATGTTTTTTATGAAAATATTTTCACTAACCATTGATAAATGTATTAGTGATCATATTTGGTTGCGATGAGTTGAAACATATATCAAAATTATTGATTTTGTGGATTTGAAAATGTATCAGATTTATATGTATAGTAAAATAATTTTGAAAATGTATCATTTGTATATGTTATGGCGGCGAGTGATTTCGCTCAACACACACACACACACACACACAGATGTTACTTGACTTAAGGGATACGTTATTTTTGAAAAATCTTTAGAAAGATTTTAAATTAGGAGAGTGAGAGATTGCTTGATTTAAAGGATATGCCATCATTGAAAAATCTTTAGAAAGATTTTAAATCAGAAGAGAAAATATCTTTAATAGGGGTATATTAGATATAATAAAATAATTTTGAACCTGATGAGATCTAATTTATTAAAAAAAATAATGGGATTAAATCTAACACTACTATCAAAAAGGGAACTTAATCCAAAATTTTCTTAAAAACTATAGGTAAACAGCTAGATAAAATAGAAATTAAGTTTGATGAATATCATCTATTGTCTACTACTATTCCTCCTCTAGTCATACTATTGAAACACCTCTAATAAGTCTTCCTGAAGATAGATCTAAACTCAGCATTACCTCTAAAGAACGACCAATTATAGAAAAAATAGAACAAATCTTTACTAGAATAAGAAAATCAATGCGTAAAGAAGAATATCATGTCCAAGTCCTTAGTAAAACTACTAATATTAGCATCGAAAAAACCTCCTCCTCCACTTCAGCAAGTGATATAATTACTCAATTAGAAAAAGAATCTTCTACTCTAAGATCTTAATAGAATTATGTACCCTAAAGTAAACCCTACAAGCTTTACAAAAAAATGGTATTCTCGAGGTACACCTCCTGATCTTCAATTTGAAGAACGAAATTTAGATAATCAATTTTCTGTCTCCTCTAATAAACTATATGAATGAAACATTGATGGTCTTAGTGAACAAAATATATTAGAAAAATTAAATCATATGCCAATAGTTGCAAGTAGTTATTAGGTAATTCGGATTATACTCAACCCGAAATTGTAGATTTATTAACTTTTGGGTTTAGTGGAATGTTGAAATCATGGTAGGACAAATATCTCAACCATGAATCGTGTGAAGAAATTAAACATGCAATTCAAATGCATGATAATAACCTTCCTATTTTCGATGAGGAGATAAATATGGGAAAATCAAATGGAATCAATACATTAATTTATACTATTATTAAATATTATATTAGAACACCTAGTAACATCACTTCTAGAATATACAACCAACTAAGTAACTTACATTGTTCAACTATAAGTGATTTAAGATGATATAAAGATGTTTTTATATCTACAGCCATGCTTAGAGATAATTGTACTAAACCATTTTGAAAAGAAAAATTTATTAATGGGTTACCAAATCTTTTTGCTTATAAAATCAGAGATGTTCTTAGTCAACCAAGCGGCATTGTGAGACCCGATTCATTTTTATTTTTGTGTATATATATATATATTTAAAATGTTGTTTATCGCTTTGATCGTTGTTTGAATAGCATGTTTATATATACATGTTATGCATGAGGGGGTTGGTTTAGTTTCTTTGTTTGGTTTTTCTCCCATCGTTGACCGCTCGAGCGGTGGTTGTGCGCTCAAGCGGGTTGGTGGCCGAGAGTTGGGTCGGTGAGATGACCGCTTGAGCGGTGGGGTGGCAGGAAAGTATGTCGGTAGGGGTTCGCTCGAGTGGTGCCTGTTCACTTGAGCAGTGGTGGCCTGGCGTGAAAATCTATAAAACCTGTCATGCCTTGGTTTTTGAGCCAAAAATATCCTTTCAAGCCTATCTTCTCTCTCTCCACTTATTCTCTACATTCTCTCTAGCTTTTGGGAGGTCCAAGGCTCAGTTTTTAGCGTTTAGATAGCAGATCCTTAGTATTCATGTCGAGGGCTTCGTGTTCATCCGAACGGAATCTCATTTCGATGAAGTTTGGTTTTCAAAGTTTCGAGTTTTTAACTTAATGAGCTAGAATCCTAGACTGCGTTATCTTTAAAGGGTGCTACGTGCAGTTATATAATTTTTCACCGGTTGAAATGCTTTAAATGTCATATTTTATGTTTAAACCTTATTTATTCGGATAAAAATCATGTTTTGTGTTTTTCTTGGTTTATTATATGATATGACTTGTGGATGTTTCGTTTTCAAAAGGTGATTTTGAAAATGGAAGATTTGTGAAAATCTTAAAAATCGTGTTTTGGAGGTTTGGAGCTAACCCTCGGGTTTAAGTCTTAGATTTTGAAACGTTTTGATAGAAACGGTGGAAACATTTTAAAAATATTTTTGTTTGATCTCCATGTTTGATGGATGGATCTTTATATATGTTTAATGTATAATTGTGAAAATATTTTCGTAGTCAAGCTGTGGTTGGTTGTTAAATGATTCTCTAGATGTGCCGGGATAGCGGGTATTTGGCACGAGTTGCCCTCGGTGGAAGTTCGAAAATGTGCGTAGAATAGGTGCTTCGTGCCTTTGGGTAAATCCCTGTAAAGGAAGTGGTGGGTGCTTTGTACCCTGGGGCTTTGAGCTTGTAAATTAAGCGGTTTATGTTGTGGTAACTCCGTATAAAACTTGTCATTACTTAACAGGTCTTAAATAATTCAGGGATAGGTAATAGACATGAGTCTGTAGTTAGTACCTCTGTCCCTGTTGTGACAGAATTGGTACATAGGATTTATTTCTCTTTCCTCGGTTGTGTGATCTAAGTGAAAAAATAACGTTTTGCTACTATTTTTCTTTAACTGTGAAACGTTGTTGCATTGTTGGAATGCTTGGTTTTGAGGATGGAAAAACCATTTTGGAAGGCTCTTGGAGTCTGATGGAAAACTTAAGATTTTATGAAGTAAAACCGTTTTAAGGCTCATGTGATTGAGTCAACTATATGCTATGTGATTGCATTTCTTACTTTACGGTTTTATAGTATGTTTTTATTGGGTTTCGGCTCACGTAGTGAGATTTTGTTAAAATCTTTTTCAGGTGTTGATGATCACGAGTAGTTGATCTAGTGGTGCTTGTGGTGACGGAAGACTTGTATAGTTTTTCTTTTTGTTAGAAGAATGTATTCCTACATGTGTTGCATGTTTCTGAAGGCGCGTTTTGTAAGCCTTGAGGCGATATTTATGCCTCTATGGAACAGTATGTATATTGTGAGAGATAAACCTTGGGTACTCTTTTATTCCAAAGTTATATTTTTGGTTAATTGTTTCACACGTAAAAACCTATCTTTTTTTTAAATAAATGGTGGTTTGGTGAGCTTTTCACGTGACCCTAGATTTTGAAGCGTGACAACTTGGTATCAGAGCTCTGAGTTCGAATACCGAAGAGCCATGAAAAGAGGGCGCATCACCTTGTGAGGATTATTGCGTATGCTTGATTGCATGTATTTAAACGTTTAGTAACCTAAGCATGATAGCATGATAGTTTCTGTATACGTGAGTATGGAGGTTGGACCTTAGGATTAATTAGTCTTGCCTTAGGGCATTTGGATTAACAAATTTAGAAACTAAGTTAGAAATGCATTTGGCCGACGTGCTTTCTAGTAAATAATCTAAGTAGGCTATCCAATTTGACGCGTCTTTCTTGTCGGTTCTCCTTAGTATGTGAGATGTGTTTACATAATCTTAAGTTGTTATGTGTTAGTGTAATGCCCCATCCTCCGGGCACGTCGAGACATATATAAATATAAATAAAAGGATAGTCTAGCCATTCATTCATATTTACATACGTTAGTTATTACATCATAAGTGAATTCTAAACATTTCAAAAGTACATAAGTATTACAGTTCCACCAAGAATTTTCAACAATTAAACTAAGCACGAGAAATCTGAATATAAAAACGAAAGCAGAGGTTTTGACTCCTTAGAATGCATCAGCGGGATCCACGTGCTCTTGAAACTCACCTTGTTCTTCAAACCCTTCTTCTCCCTCTAGGACGACTTCCTCTAAGAACTCCTCCCTACCTGTGGCACGAATGCCATGAGCCAAGGCTCAGAAGCAAAACACTCTAACTTTTTAACTAATTTCACGGTAAAAAATTCACCGCAACACATACCATATAACACCTAGTATAGTTTATAGTCAAGGAGACAGACAAATTTATGACAGGATAGCAGATAAGTAAATAAGCATGCGTATATGAGGTGTCGTGTATGAAATGTAGATGCCCAACCCAAAATGCACCCAGATAACAACAAGGATTCCACGCTGGGAATCACCAGAGTAGACTTTCACAGGTAATTGGTCACCAAAGCCATCATCGCGCCTCGTTGTGAATAGTAACCACATCGCTTGGTATCATGCCACAGCTGTTTTACTTAATGGCAACGGCGTGGGGTCCGCGCCATACTCCAGGCCAACCTTATCACTTCTTTAGGACTTATTGTCATTGCCTCAGGACTTATTGTCACTGCCCTCATTATCAAGCCATTTGTCCCACCTTAAGACTCGTGATGCCTTCGCCGGTGTCAACCCAAAAGTTCAAGTTTTCGAAATCAGAATGCTAGCGACGAACCCATGGTGCCCAACAATATCCGTAAACCATTTCAACACCGAGGACGCACCCAGGGTGTATAAACCAAATCTGTAACACCGGGGATGCATCCAGGGTGTACAAGGGGATTACATCCCAAAACAGTTTCAAAAAATGGCAACCAGGGATGCCTTAGATATAGAACCAATGGATAACAATCTCAACACAGTCTATCCCAACAAAGGTTTGCACAGATGGACTCTAATATGCTAGAATGCAAGTGACAATGTCAATGATGTACGGTATGGATCTCAAATACAATTATCTATAACATGGCATCAACTAGCACGGCAAGATTATGGTACAACGTGCAATGTGTAAAGTATAAGTATGTGAGGCAAAAGTTACAATTTACAAGATATAATTCAACATGATCGCATAGGTTCTAAATCATCATACATTCACTTAGAAACATTAATCGACTAATTCAATCAACCATCTTATAAAAGCTAGGGTCTCATAGTGATTGGTACTCAACATACTTAACAAATTTTAAGGCGAAAAACTAAGTATTAAATTAAAAGGGGCGAGAGGGTTTTGGGGCATCTAGACTTGGAATCAAGCTATGATTTTTACACACCAATTAGATGAAAATATTTTCTACAACTCTCATGTTTATCATTAAGGCCAAGTCCTAAGGCAAAGAGGTGAACATTTTATCTTAAGGAAAAACGGTTCAGCACTTTCTCCAGATTTTTACCAAAAACTAGCTTCTGTTGCTCTCGATTTTGGGGTATCAAATTAAGTCCAAATAAGTCCATTTTTTTGTATGTTCTATTTTAACAAGTTACCTACAAAGTTCATGTTTAGATCTAAGGGTCGTTGTTTGAAACAAGTTAGACGTTTTGGCCATTTTAAAAAGTAGGTTCTGTCAGCCGCCAAAACTCAGCAGAGCCGATTTTGAACAGAGGGTTTAAAACGGTTTTGGGGTATCATCCCAAGGATTTAAGGTCTGATTTTTTGGCATAAAATACTTGAACATTTTGTCTACAAAGCTCCTGTAGACCACTTTTGGAATAGGGCAATAAAAATAGGTGTGTTGGGCTATATAAAAATATGTGATAGAATGTTCCTTGGAGGCTGAAATTCTACAGAGATTTTAAAAGGGGTTTTAACCTATCAGACCTCAATATTTGGTCCTCAATTTTGGTGGTTAGATGGATATACGTGTTATATACTACTTTCATGTTTCGACCAAAGTTCTGATCTCATTCTAAACTAGGGTTTCCAAGTCAGTAATGTTGACTGGTCAGAAATGACACATTTTGGTAAAATTGCAGTATCTTGATTTCTGGTTATGTAAATGAGTTGAAACCAACTTTGGATGAAAGATAACACAAAAATATAACTCCGGACATAAATAATATGCTTAGATCAATTTTCTACATTGAATTATGGTATTTTAAATCTCAGGACAGAAATATCAAAGTCCTTAAAAATCAAGCCTCTTAGGGTTTAGGTCTTCTACTCATGCCATGTCAAGTTTTGGTTCCATTTCTTTGCATGCTTATGTTTTCAACTTAAATATCAAGACTCCAGTACACTTAGAGATCAACAAACTCAAAGATAACAACCTACAACAACATCTCATATCATTTATTAACAAAATAGCCCCTAAGTTTCCAACTACAACGCCTTTTCGATTTGATTTCGGTTCTTGATTTTTAGAGTGTTTAAAGGGATAGGTTGGGGGATATTTTGAGAGATGTTAGATACATGGTTTAGAGGTTTTACTTACTTGTTTTGAGAGATCAAAGAATGGTGGAGAATTGATTTGGACTTAGCTTTTAAAAACTCTTCGGTTTCTTCCTTTTTCTTCTTTCTTCTTCCTCAAACTCATGGAATGCCTCAAGAACAATTGAAGGTGGGACCCCTCACTCTCTTGCAAGAAATTTTGAAGGGGAGAATAGGTGTTTGGGCTTAGTTTAAGTAGGCAAAGGCTAGGGGACAAGGGGAGACAAAAAGTACACAAGAAGCTTCATTTTTCTTCATTTCAATTAATGTGATTTGAGTTTTGATTTAAGTTCATTTAATTCTTGGAGGCTAGAATTCAGATTTTGGGATGCTAAAAGTAGCTATGTGGCTGTTTGGGGGACAAAACTCTGATCCCCAATCAATCAAGGGATTTGTCTCGGTTTTTGTGCCCCTATTGTGCAAAAAATGCATTAAAAGTTAATTTGATATATTTTTTTGGTATTTTTTTTCTACTGAGACTTATTATTTTTGTCTGTTTATGAGAAATATAGTATTTTCATATATTATTATAGTTTTCATAGCAATTGATTAAATAGATGTAGTCTTTTAAGTCAAATTAAGCTGTTTTAGTAATATATGATTTTTTTGACTTATTTTGTTGTGTATGAACTTCAATAATAATTTGTTTGCTTTTGTTGACTTATAACACTATATTATTAGGTATATTACTTGTTCAACAAGTTTGGGATCATCATAATGTTTCATTTAATACACTTCTCATCATTTAACGCTAAAACGAAGGAAAAAAGTCACTTTTTGGCCAATCCCCCAAGGTGGTCGGCCACTAAGGGGAATTTTTGGCATTTTTGATGTTATTTTGTCTTTTACTACATAATTGTACTTAAATCCTTGATTTAGGGTATGCATATGTCAAAATTTGAGTTTTTAAGGCTTTTTACTATTCTAGGGGCAAAATGGTCATTTTACCATATTTATGAAAATTTTTGATTTTTAATTCATTATTTCTTGATATATACTTAATTTAGAATGTTAGAAGACTCTCCGGATGCCAAGGTTTTGTTGTCTGAGTTTTGAACCTTTTAAGGGTTTTTGAGCGAAACTTAAGGTTTTCGATTGGAGTTAGGATTTTGAACTACATCTGTGTTCTATGGTCTCGTAGACTATCCGTCCCTAACACTAGGGTCTGAGTAGGGTCATTACATGGGTCGTTATCAATAGGGTTGTTACAATTAGGGTCTGTACCGGGTCGTTACAAACTACCTCCCTTAAACAAATTTCGTCCCCAAAATTTCGCCATGTACTTCACCGTGTTAAGGATGATTTACTAACATTGTGCCTTCTTGTTTTCCCAAAATTGTACCTTGATTACTTGAGTTGTTCTTTATTGCGGGTGTGGATAAGGTCGAGCCCATATGTTCAGTACTTAGCGTAAAGGTTGTCTTGTCCTACTTAACACTTTAAACTAATTATTACCAAATCTTCAATGATTATATCACATAACCAACTAGCCCCAAGAAGTTCGTATCTCTGTCAAGTTAGTTAGTCTCTTCCCATTAACTGTTACTTCTACTTCTGTTGGGTCCACTTGAATTTCTTTTCCAGATATGACATGACCTAAAAACATCACTCGGTCGAACTAATACTCACACTTTCCAGGTTTTACATACAACTTATGCTTTCTCAGGATCTACAAAGAATCATTAAATGTTTCCTGTGTTCCTCTTCACTCTGAAAATATAACCGAATATCGTTTATCAATACAATCTCAAATTGATCAAGAAAACTTCTGAACACCCGATCCATTAGGTTCATAAACACAGCATGTACATTCATTAACCCGAAAGGCATCATCATAAATTCTTATTGCTCTAACGAGTCCTAAAGGTAATCTTGGGTATATCAAACTCTCGCACTTTCAATTTGTGGTATCCTGACCCTGTCTATCATTAAGAATACGTTGGCTCGAAAACACAACTTACATCGAGTACTACTTCCACAATCGATCATATGTCTCTAAACTAGCCCACCATCGAAACTGATTCAAACATTCTCCACTTCTGTCTAGAAAGACTGTCACTTTACCAAAAATCAGCTCATTGCTATATTCAAACATATTTCGAAGACTACATCCCGATTGACTAACGACTATTAACTTGAAATCATATCATCACTTTGTGTTAGACTACTCTAGCCTTACGACCATCAAGAATAATACCGCCACTTGAACCTAATGAGTCACTAGGGCTAAACGTACCACACAGACTAAACGCTCCCTAGGTATATGCTTACTCATGTGAATCCAATCACAACCTCGCCACATATTTTCTTCACGTACGTACCATATACCCTACAATCCTTTAACTGAACAGCATTAACTCCTAACTATAAGGTCTTTTATCATCATCACTCAGTCCCTTCACACACTTTCTGCCACACAATCGAACCAAGAATCATTTTTACACTTTAATTATTTCATCTTACCTACATTCTACCAAGACACTCAATTCACTCAAGGCCAATTACAAAAACCATACCTATAAATTTGTATAATTTCACTTATGCTTCCACTCTTCTCATCCAAACACTTATTCTTCTCATCCAAGCACTGATTCTTCCCACGTACTCACATTAAGCTGCTACACAACTCCACCAGAAATAACAAAATTATATCACCCTTCAACTTCTCATACATTGAGTTCATACATTCCCATAAGAAAATTCCTTCTCTATACCAGCAACATCTACTCATCAATCTAAACAAACTGGCTCTAACGGGTCACATCACAAAAGGTTTTTAAAAGCAACTTTCTTGCAACTCACATCGATACCATAACGATAACCGAATACCACTCTATAAGAGCTACACAATCATACGCCAAACGAATACAAACCAATACTTTAAAAGTCTACCATATGAATACCTTGGTCTATCCAAAATACGCACTCCACCCTTCAAACAATCTTCAGCATCAATGGGACTCGCTGTTTTCACAAACTCCTTGGCACCTAAATCCTAGAATTGTTTAACGAAAGAGTTATCGGTCTTTGAGGTGATCTTGATAATCC
>JAULJZ010000023.1:6345594-6359207 GCA_032270985.1 Heliamphora pulchella
GTGTTTGTTTTACGAAACAAATAAATTTATCTGTTACTTGTACTTATTTGACTTAATAGATAAATTTATCTATCTAACATTTGTCAATGCCAGAAAAGAACGACAGATAAATTTATCTGTATGCATTATATATAAATTTATCTGTTTGTGTTAAATTTATCTGTATTGTAGGCGATTGGAACTCGCGCGTTAAAAATTTTGTTGATGGACCTTACCCGTTAAAACTTATTTTTTTGGACCTTTGGCTGAAAGCTCCTTATTTTTTTGCCATTGGATTAGGTAAAAAAATAGTCCAGAAAAGCCTAATCTTAACAATCTCATCCTCCCATTATTATGGATTATCTCTCATTGCATCCACCATATATCGTACAACTCCCCAAGTGGCCTTATCTCGGACTATAATATGGCTTACGGCGAACTAATAGACATATGAGTTCCAGATGTCTCCCCAAACTTTATCCTCCTCTATCCGACAACCAACCGTCAGGCTAGGGAACATGTGGGACCCAATGCCATAATCCCCCTCATTAGTCCGAAAAACAAGCATGCCCAAAGTACTTTGTGATATCCTTATGTGTTTCCCCACATAGCAGGCCAAGATTAGATGATATATTTTTGAATCCTAGCTCACAGATTTCTTGTTTTCATTTTTTAGCACCATACATGTTACCTATCAAGCACAGATACTCTGGAAATGGACCTGTATGAGTATAGGATCATATGTGGAGATATGTATCGGATACAATTGAGAAGTATCCAAAAATTAATTTTTATTGTTTAGTTTTGGATATTTTTGGATACGCACGGGATATAGGGGAATACGCACTTTGGATTTGGATGGAATACGTTTTTGGTTACGTGTCAAAATTATTTTTTATTTAAAACTAACATTTTGATTTTATTGCTATAAATGTACTATCATCTATTTTTTTTATACTTAATGAGAATTTCTTTTCTTTATAACTTATTCTTGACTTGAATAGTTATTGTCTATTTCAAAATAACAATAAAATGATTTAACTCTTCCTTTTAGTTTACTTCTATAAATAATACAAAACTAAAACTTATACAAAAAAAAATTATTTTGTTACAAACGTATCATAGTTGTGCTCATATCCTACTTTTTTTATTTTGTCATCTGGTATCGTACCGTATTCGTATTCCATTTTCGTATCTATGGCCCCTTGGCGCTTGTTACTCATCTTTAATGTAGAATTACCTCATTTATTCCATTTTTTCCTTTTTCTCTAAGAAAAGGTCATCAAGGCATCCACATTGTGGGTCACTTTAAGAAACATATAGTTCAAATCTTGTCCTAATACCAAAAGAACTCTCTCTTTTTCCTCTCTCCTGCAATCCCTCTCTGCCTAATGATACACACCTAAAGATGATGTAGACAATCGAAAAACAATCGAACCAATACAATTAAGTTTACGGATGACATGGACCTTATCAAATAGTTAGAGAATTAATGGGAACTTTGGTGAGAAATTATCATAGCAATTTAGATAAAAGTTGTTAAAGAAATGTCAAGTTGTTGCACCTATAGGTTGATATTACCCTGTATAAACATCAGAAGGGGAGGTAGAGAATGCGATGAGAAGTTTGTATTAAGTAAAAAATAAAACTTGCAGCTTTTCTCATTTTCTTGGTTGTGGAAATAGCTTGAGTGGATCATCTTCTTTACTAGCCACTAGTGTTGTAACTGAAATGATCTAATAATGGAAACAACTTAGTCGCCATCTTTATATCTTGTTTACTTGTAAGTTTTACTGGGAACGCGACAACCCTTGAAAAGCATAAATCCGTTCGACCTCCAGCACGCTATTACCTTCTATACCGCTTTTGGGCAACTTTCTCAACAACTAAGAGATCCATTCGAAAAACATGGGGACTAATTAAGTATCTGTTGGATAGCTTGATATGAATTGTTGGGCCCATTTCCTTGCAGCTTACGCTTTTGGGACATATTTATATCTTGTTTACTTGTAAGTTTTACTGGGAACGCGACAACCCTTGAAAAGCATAAATCCGTTCGACCTCCAGCACGCTGTTACCTTCTATACCGTTTTTGGATAGCTTGATATATATTATTGAGCTCATTTTCTAACAGCTTACGCTTCTGGGACAATTGGTAACTTAATATGGTATCAGAACTCTAGTTCCATGAGGTCTTTGGTTCAAGTCTCGTGATGTGTTTCCCTGTTATATTTGTTATTGTGCACTCTGTGTGTTGGTGCACCTGTTTAGTTTGTTTGGTTCTCCATGTGCGAGACAGGGTCGCACGTGAGGGAGAGTATTGGATAGCTTGATATACATTGTTGGGCCAATTTCCTAACAGCTTAAACTTTTGGGACAATTGGTGACTTAACAATACCGACACCCCCCCCCCCCCCTCGGGGCCCAAAATTATTGGATCTGTTCCTTCCAAAATGGAAATGGGTTAGGGTCCTCTCTCTTTGCTAGCCACTATTGTTGTAACTCTCTCTCTCCCTCTCTCCCATCATCACTCTATCTCGACCGCCCCAAGTTGATTACAATACTGTCAAAAGAACCTTGTACTTCAACACAGAAGCACTGATGTTCCCTAAAGGCAAATAGGGGTGTTCTCTATCTAGAGCTTCAATAGGCTTGATTGCCAAACATGATGAAGGAGGCATGCTTTTCTTGACTATCTTTGGCCTTAAAGATCCCCCAAAGGAACCTTAATCCTTCAGCTTTATTGGTTTTTCTTTGAGCATATGGCTGTTTATCGATCATCTTCTCTTTCTCCATAACTATTGTTTTCTACGGTTTTAACAAATCCCATGTTGATTAGGTTTGCTTGGGGTTTTCGATTTGCTAACTATTTGGACCCTATCTTTTCAAGGAGGTGCTATAGTGGTCCAGTTGGAATGCATTCCTACGCCTTGGTCTCTGCCTTTGATCCATACCTTTTTCTTATTCTATAATCTGTGTGTCAAGGTATTTGTAGGATTGTGCCCTGGGTGGCACCGTCATAATCAGCGTGGCATTGCTGGTGGATGGAGCATGGGAGGAATCAAGGTTGATGGCCTCACTGCCTTGAGTCGTCTTGGGTATATTTTACGGTTTGGGGGTCTAGTTTGGTAGGGGGCCTGCTATGCACTTTGAACTGCATGAGATTTTCAGTTCAAGACATCAGTGGATGTAGCAAGTAGCATGTTTTATCTTTTCCATTGTTTTGTTGGTCTGGTTGTGTAGCTGACAATGGGATTGGACAAACAATGAAAGTTTCATTTACAGATGATATGGCTATTTTCTCTTGTTTTTGATTTGGTGCACAGATCAATCTTTGTTGGGAGAGAAGCTCGAAAAGTGCAGTTTTGGTCGATGCATGCTTTATATTGTTCTGGTGGTGGTGCTAGCCACGCGAGGTTAGGGATGATGCTAACCCACAGAGGATTAAGCATGCCTGCATTTTGGCGATTGTGATGATCAGGCTGACCATCCATCTCGACCAGTACACCTGCTCTCACAGAATATTGAAATGGGCTTTGAGTCTTCGGCAAGAGTCTCCCACGTTGCTATTTTGCAATACATATGGCAGTCATGTCAGTTGTCATGTAAGGACAAGAGAATTGCTTGGGAGCATCATGAATATTTATCAACCTAATCTCTTGTTTTGGTGTTATTTGGTCTTTTAGGTCTTTGGGCCATTTGATGTGTTCCTTGTGTTATGCTTAACTTAAGGGATGCGACAGATGTATTATTCTAATGTTTAGGAGTGCTTCCTCAGTTGAGGTGTGTTTATGTGTGCCTTTGAGCTGTGTCTTCAACTTCATTTTAATATCTATTTTTTGAAAATAAAATTTTTTATTTAACAAAACAAAATGATGTTCCCCGTATGTTCACTACTTCAGATGTTCAAGACAATGTTAAGTATTAAAGCAGCTGAGCATACTTGTCAAAAATTTAAAAACAAAAGGAGTTGAAGTGTCAATTTTAATGAATTCCTAAACTACAACTCCAATATAGTTTTCAGTTTTAACAAGAGTTCAGGTAAGGTGCCGAATCAATCAAAATAAGAATGCAAAACCTCATAAGAAAGAATCCATATCTTTCTACCAGTTTCCAAATATAGTGTTTTATTTTCTCTAGTAATAGAAACCTGAAGATCTACAATCTTGCTAGGAACAAATAAAAAATTAAAAGAAAAGTTCAAAACACGAGCAACCATTGTCATGAATGAACCTTTTGTCCAGAACATTAATGACCAAGTAGTTTATACAGGTTTCACATTTTCAATAATATAATGTAAGAACACAGTAATGGAAGATGTGATAAGTTATCATACTGAACCAGGCTAAGAAAAGAATGAATGAAAAAAAATTGAAATGAGCATAAAAGGTGTTAAACAGTTAAAGTGTCATAGAAACTGAAGCTACCGGTGGCATAATGGCATATTAAAATGAGGGTAGTAATTTCAGATGGAGGAACCTACTTTGCAAGCGTCGCTCTAGCTGACTGACATATGCAGGAGAAACAGTGGATGAAAGGACAATAGATGCTCCAGATGGAAGGGCTATAAAAGACAAAAAAAAAAGGTTAGGCCTGCACAATAATGTATGTCAGATACTGTACAATCCGTATCAATGAACAAAATTATCATTTATTTCCATTGAAACGGACAAAACATTTTTGTTTCTTAAGTGACCAAAACGAAACACTTGTAGAATAACAAAATTCTAGTGTTTCCTTTGAAACATACAAGAACATAGTTAAACGCACCAAAAGAATGTGCAATATGCCTAGACAAGTTTTATTAAAAGAAATTTAAATTTTTTCATAAATATTTTCATTTATTTTAGAAAATTATAGAAGGTTGAATTTCTTTTATTTAAAATAATATTCTTAGCATTATGACTACCCAAATAAACTTTTACACCTTATTTTGTTGGGATCTTACATTTTTATAAAATAACTTACAGTTGTATTTAATAAAATCATGAACTTGATCATAAATAAAAAATCTAATTCATAAAAACATTGACTTTCTGGTTTCAAACTTGATCTTTTATGTGAATAACTACATAAATTTTATATGTTTAGTTAATCAATTATTAGCATTTAACATGTAGATTTCAACTTAAGTTTCCAAGCATTTCTACTTTTGGTTGCATTTAAAATGTTACCGAAACGTTTTGAAATATTTCCATTTCCATACTAAGTGAAACAATACATCAAAACGAAATTTAGATCCTTGGTCCGTATTATATTTACACCTGACAGAGCACCAAGATCTCCATATAGAACACTTTCAGCTTGAGCTTCATTTGTGACCATGACTACAAGCACATCTACATCTGGAAAAATATATATATTCATCAGAAAAAAGATTCTTGCTCTGCCAAGACAAAATTTAGACACCCAAATGAATATTTGGTTACAATCATCCAACGATAAGTTTACTTTAGAAATCTACGGAAAATAGAGGATAATACAAAACTAAAAGCTGATAAAATCATCAATCATAAAACAAGGAGCACACACAAATGAGAAAAGACTTCTTCTAGACATCAACACTTTAATGCATTACTTCCAATACATCTGAAATTTCTGAGTTTTTACCGCAAAGAATAGTAATCTAAGAGAGAGAGACCCTAATGCTTGTAGATATGACCTATTTGAATTTCCCTTTTCGCCTTTCTCTGATATTTTCTTCTCTTCCTGTTAGAAATAATATATTTTCAGAAATTAGAATCTCATTAATTATAGTTTAATTATTGAAATCAACATATTAGGAAGTTAGGATTTTATTGATTGTGATTTGATTTGCAATTTTTTTTTTCTTTTCTGTAATTCTTATTTATCATTATAAATAGATAATTATAACTATTTGAAAGTAAGCCAAAATTATTAAATTCTGTTATTCTACTTGATATCATAGTCAAAATATGAAGAAAAGAAAAAAAAACTGTCCAGAAACCCTAGCCGCCGTTAATGCTTTCCCTCACTTTTATCACCGGTATTCCTTCACCGATATCGCGAATCTGTCGCTAGAATACCGTCACCGTCAAAGTCTTTGCCGCCGTCGTTGATTTTCCCTCACTAACATCACTGCCACTGGTCTTTGTTCAGCTCCGCTGGTCTTTTTTTTCTTTTCTTCGCAGCCATCGCTGTTCCTTCTCTTTCTTGCAGTTGTGGGTTGCGAGTTCCAGATCATTGTGCTTCCTTAGTATTGGTGTATCATTAAAGTCTCAATATATTATATTATTGGCTTTGACACTACATTTTTGGAGAATTATTACTCTTTTTTCTTTTTCTTAGTTTTGGGGGCTACCAATATTGTTTCGGTAGCATTGTTCTTGTTTTAGGAAGCTACCAATGTTTCAGTAGCATTATTCTTATTTTTGGGGGGCTACCGATGTTGTTCCGGTAGCATTGTTCTTGTTTTTAGGGGCTACCGATGATGTTCTGGTAGCATTGTTCTTGTTTTGAGGGACTATCGATGTTGTTTTGGTAGCATTGTTTTTGTTTTTGTGGCTACCGTTATTGTTCCGGTAGCATTATTCTTATTTTGGAGGTTACTGATATTCTGGTAGCAATGTTCTTGTTTTTTGCTGCTACCGTTGTTGTTCCGGTAGTATTGTTCTAAAATCTAGTTGGTTTTTAAAAATTGAGAAGTCACATCCAGAGATGGATCCTAAGCATGTCCAGTGGAATCATCTCTGCTTAAGTTTTTAAGTCACCAATTTTTTCAAAAACTTAAGTTATTAGGAAATAGGCCTAATAATATATATTTAGCTATCCAACACTCCCCTTCACGTGCGATCCTGTTTCGCACGTGGAGAGGCAAACAAACTGAACAGATGTACCAACACACAGAGTGCACAATAACAAATATATAGGAAAACATATCACGAGAGTTGAATCCAAGAACTCATGGAACTAGAGCTCTGATACCATGTTAAGTCACCAATTGTCCCAAAAGTTTATATTGTTAGGAAATGGGCCCAACAATATATATCAAGCAATCCAACAATTGTCAAGTTGGGTTTGATTGATATTTTTGTCCCAGCTTGAAGGGAAATGTTGGAAATAATATATTTTAAGAAATTAGGAACTCGTTAATTATAGTTTGATTACTAAAATCAACATATTAGGAAATTACGATTTTATTGATTGTAATTTGATCTGCAAGTTATTTTCTTCCTTTTCTGTAATCCTTCTTTATCATTATAAATAGATAGCTATACCTTCCAACTCCTTCATGACTATCATCACATCAAAGCAGATTCCAACCTGGTAGCAGCGCAAACAATGGGAATAAGTGAGGGAACAAAAGAGAGTGGGATCATCATTGGATGGTCATATCATTCTCATCATATACTCCCTTCGTGTGGTCATTGAAGTCAGTTCTCTCAGGTACAGTTTCATTGTGGTTTTTATTAATTTGATAGTCTTAGCCTTAGTTACAGCTTGCAAAAGGACTTCGATTATTTAAGTTTGAGTTCAAACCTCCTCTCAAAAATGTTTTTTGGCAGAGCGCCGGACACGTACTCCTCAGAGGAACATTGGTGATTTCATGAAAGAATAACTACTATGGAGCAGTTTCTAAGAATAATTACCAAAGAAAGGTTAACGTTAATTTCGGGCCAGAATCAGTATTACCGGTTCTACTGCTCCTGTTCCGTCATGACATCCTGATTGCGAATAGTTGACAGGATGTGATATCTGATTCAGATTCGAGGTAATGAAAACTATAGTGGTGAACCAATTGGGCAGATTAGCATCAATGTGATTAACTCACCATCAAGAGCACAGTGTAAAGTAACATGCTGCTGCAAACTATCTTGCCATGTTCCATTCTGCTAATTGGTAAATTTAAGGGGAGAAATCATACATATTGTGCAAGTGTACAAACAAAGTAGACAGGTAAAAGACTTGTTATATTTGAGGCTACTTTCCAAGATACTCTTCATGACCAGTTTCAGGCAATGTGACGCGAGGCAGCCTAGTGTTTTTGTATTTGAGAGCCGTATTGTGCCGGAATAGTGATCGGCCAATAAAGGGAAATAGGGTTGCTGCTGCTGCTAATAAAGTAATGGATTCCATTCCATCAGTTCAGACTATTGATGACTAAGGTGATTTGGTTAAACAGAAATTCAGCAAATAGGAAAACAGAAGAAAAGTTACTCCACCAAGCCTGCTTGAGATGCACACACAAGTCAGCAAAAGAGTTCCAAACTAATGCTTTAAGAAATAAAAACTTTCATTCTAGTGCTAAATTAATAATTCAGCGATGCACACTTTATATGGACACTAGATAGAAACCCTAAATTGGAAAAGAAAATTGCTCTGACCATCTGATATAGAAACATAAAGGCACGGATCAAGAAAAAAAGGTCTATCTAAAATTGGTTGGAAACTTGAATACAGCTGAAGGAAAGACATCTAACCAACTTTGGAACAATAGTCTTGAAATTTGAAAACAAAGCGAAATGGAAAGTAGAAAACAAATAAATTAACAACATCGTAAAATTTCAGAACATTCTAAAACTCCAGCAGCAATAACTAATCCTAATCAAGAATAAAATGAAGACTCGTAAATACAAACTTGATAATATTTACGTGTGACTTGTCTTCTTCCACTAATGACTTCAACATCGCAATGTCACCCATACATGTTAGTTAACGCTGTTTGGATTTTCAATAAAAGAAACAAGGTTTCAAGTATACCACACCAAAAATCAATTATGAGAACAAGGTAGAAAATTTTGTTACTGACCATGCGGTTCAGCAAGACAAACTCGACATTGGATACAGATTTGATGCATGAGGCATAGGTAATAGGAAGACATTTAGTTCCTGAGACAATTCTACAAGACTTCTCTACAAACTTTTACCTCAAACCTCAACTCTGTTTTCTTACATTGTAGATTTTTTTTTTTTTTTGAAGAATACCTTTGGATACTTCTGCTGGGGAGCTCCCAATCAAGCCACCTTCATTTGCAAACCGAGCTAATGTCGGTTTATACACCTACAGTCCGAAAGACAAAGAATCATTAATCATGAACACAATTTTTATTTCTATTCAATGCGCAACAATATCCAATGCACAATATATTGGGCCCGAAACCTTTCAGTGGCAGTAGTTCACATATGCACAGATGCTCAGGAATGTATTAGGCCTTGTGTAGCAACTTTTATGTTCACCGTTTTTTGTTTTAATTGTTGAAAATTATGTAAATTGTAAATAAAAACATGTTTGACAACTACTTTTGTCTTTAAAAATTTTTAAAGATTGTAAACAGTTTCTATAATTTACTTACTTATAGTAAACAATATATATATATATATATATATATACACACACACACTTGTTTGGTAAACAATTTTCCTTTTTCTCCTACTCCACCACCTCCGACTACCTCACCTCTTTCTAACAGCACGGGAAAACAGCTCCGACCAGCCTCCGGTTACCCATTGGCCCCCTCCTCCGGCACACATGACCACCACTTCTGGTCAACATCTCCAGCCACCCACTATCACAAACTTCGGCCACCCACCGGCTGCCAACTTTGGTAACCAACCGACCGCCACCGCCGGGCACCTTCCAGCCATCCATTGGTCACCACCTCCAACCATCATTGTCGATTGCCACCTCTAGCCACCATCGTTGTCGCCGCTTCAGGCCATCAAATTCAGTGACTCTTCCTACCCCCATTCACCACCTCCATCCATGACCATATCAGCAACTACCCCCACCTCCAAGCATCCTAACCTCCAGCCCCATCTGCCGATATCGTCGGGCCACCCCCAATTGCCGCCACCAGTCACCACCTCTAACCATCCCCACCTCCAACCACCCTCTTCTGTGGCTCGACTCCCACCAACGGCCCCGACAACCACCCCTCACTTGTTTGAAAATAAAATTTTACAAAAAAAAAATGTATGTGCCAGACATGTTTTTTGCTTTAGTTTTTTTACGAAAATATGTTTTATGTTTATTGTAAACAAAATACACAAAATTGTATTCATTACCAATGGAACTTAATAACATGTACAACACAAAACCCACAGAAACTATAGAAAATTCAATTGAAAGAAATGACCATTCATATTGTCCATGCTATAAGACAGTAATCCAGATAAAATTAAATGATTGGTTTTTTCATAAAATTCACTTTCACTGTCAAGAGGAAACATACCGTTTACAAAGGGAATATATTTGAGAGGAATATGTGGCTTTCGAAGTTGTGATTTGGTAAAAACTTCTTTTTCTTGGTGAGTTATTTTCCCACAAGATTTATATTGAATTCTTGTCCTTCAACAGATGACAAGCACAGGTTACTGAGAGGCCGACTCAAAAATACCAATGTTTGAAGATTTACTATTTCAAATCAACCGAAGGCAAGAAAAGCAAGCCCATTAATCGCTTTGTTTTTATTGATCTCAACATCCTGAGGATTTCATTCAAGTTCCTATTAAGTACAACTTTTGCACATAATTCAACAAGGATGTAACTGGAGATATTATGCACAAACATGGTCAAGCTACAACTACTTGAGTATTTCAAATTCCATCTTCATCTAGTAAATTGAAATCAGATGAATGGATGGGGGAAGTTACATCGTAACCAAGAACACAGAAATTCGATCTAAGCAAATGAGTTGCCATGCCAAATCCCATTGCTCCAAGACCAATAAAACCAATACGTCTCACAGAATTAGTTTCCGCAGTCATTTGATCTCCCAGTTTTTCAGGGTTATAAGTTTCTGCATTGGCTGCAGCTGTAATGTTCACTCCATATACTTCCTCCCAAGCCTGTGCAAGAGAAGTTCTGTACTCATCAAATTACAAATTGATATTAAATTAACAACCAACTAATGCCATCTTTTTATAGCATCAAAGCAAATAAAAAATGCCACCTAATATAACTTTTATAAAAGAAATTTTTCAATGAGAACAACCTTGATCAACTTAGCATCGTCATTTCCATGACTGTGAGAAGAGCCTGAAAAGAAGAATTGCAATGCAGCAAAGCAGGAATCAGGTTACTCCAAAACATAATTAGCTGTTACCTGTGGCATATGGTTTTGAGAAACTGTAAATCCTGCAGATCAATACCTGCTATTAGTTGCTGATGAGCAACTGCCAGAAGTGGAAGAGGAAACATACAAGATTTGGCCATATCCAAAACAATCCCCTTCAAGTTGGACAAAAATGTATTAGTACTAGCCTAAAAACAAAACGTACCAATAACACAATGCCAAGGATCTTTTATGATGTTCGAAAACACTATAAATAGAGACCACCATCATCCTACCAAACAATAGTACACTATGGGACATTTAGAATTAAAGCTTGTTAAATAAGAATTATCTGAAATCAGATATCTAAATGCATTAAGAAACTTCAAAATTTGCAGATTTTGCAGATTTTATGCTTAATAACTGGTGAAAGTTGGCAGGCACTTCTGTAGAAATATTTTCAGAAAACAGAGTTAAAAGGACCTAAAGTAAATGTCCTAATGTTAAATCCACCACAGGATGTGGATGGTTCTAAAGTAAATGTCCAAATGCTAAATCCACCACAGGATATGGAGTATAATTTGGATGGAAGAATAAAACTGAAGTTAGCATTTAATTCACCCTAGACTGCCATTTGAAGCTAGGTGCAAAGTCAAGAAGAAAAGAGATCCCACATTATACATTTGACCACTTAAAGAAACTGATAAGTAATAACACAATAGAGCTTACCAAATTTTGAACAAAAGCATTCAGGAGATGTTTGGTTTGACTACCCCTTAGCAATTGAGGAACATGGTTCTTGAAAACCCTGTGAGATCAAATCCAACAAAAGAAAAATTACTGCAAGTGGGGTAACGTGGATGTCTATTGGAAAGATAGAAGAGTATCTGGCGGTTGAGAGCACTTACATATGATAGAAAAATGATATAGATCAACAAAAGGTCATGAAAGCCTTGAATACTTGTCTAGTACTAATTTACAGATCTAAAATAACATATTCACAGTGTGCCCATGTATCTACATGTATAAATTTTGTTTTCTTTTTTTACCAAGAACAAAAGACTTAGACATAAAAGAAAAATATGAAAGTACATAAGGAAAAGGAGAACAAAAATTCCTCCAAGAGAGAAAAAAGATTACCACACGACCACCTTCTATGACCTTTCAGTGGTAAATGAATTTTGCCATACATTTCATCAAATGCATGAATTTTTAAGTGATAAAACTTGACAGGAAGTAAAAAATTAATTCCATGGTCTCACGTCAAGTTCTCATTAAAATTGAGAAATTTATAGCAGTCTAATTTCTCAAGGGATTTGTGTTAGCAAATTAGTTTTATTTTATTTTATTCTCTTTTGGTACTACTGTAATTGTGTCGTGGAAGTTATAATACAAATAGATGTGCGGTGGAAGGGGCTAACGAAGTTCTTAAACCTTATTTTATTCCTCATTTTATTCCTCTATTTTCTTCTCTCTTCTTTTTCCCGCAACCCTAAATTTCAGTTCTTTAAACTTCAATTCGTATCAGAGCAATTGATCTTAACTTAATAGTTCGGCGAATTATTCAGGAGAAGTTAAGAGCCACTAAAGTTGCTGACGTCAGCATTATCCGACAATGACGTCATTGTCTGTGCGAATGCCGATGTTAAGCGATTGCATCTCTCGATTTGTCTCACTCTCCTCTTCGTTATGATGATTTTAGCAAATTTTTTAGAATCCATCTCTAGTCCTTTCCTTAATTTTGTTTTTTCTTGTTAGTGATATTATGAGATGTGTGTCTATTATATCTGAACATAGGCCTATTAGTTATAAGGGCTCATTAGAGTTTTACTGTATCCTTGTAATTATTATATATAGTGGACCTCTCTAATTGAGAGGTGATATTTTTCTGATAATAGATTATTCTCTTTTACATGGTATCAGAGCTAGGTTAAGCAAAACCCTAATTTCTTTTGAAGTTCCGGCGTCGGCAAGATCTGTTCTTACTGTTCCGGTGGTTGGCAAGGCTTATTCTTGCTGTTCCGGCGTCGGCAAGCCCTGTCCTTGGTGTTTCGATGGTCGGCAAGGGTTCGGCTAGAGAGTTCGATGGTCGGCAAGATTTTGACTGGTTCGACTGGAGTTTTTCTGTTGTCGGCAAGAGTTCGGCTGAAGTCGGTGAGGGTTCGGCTGAAATTTTCATGCTCGAAAAGGGTTGTGGGGAGCTAGGGTTTGGTCCAGAGAGTTCACCGCACCCTCTGATCTGCTTGAAAAGGGTTGCCGACGGCTAAGGTTTGGTCCAGAGGGGTCGACGCACGCTCTGGTTTGCTCGGAAGAGGTCGGCGACGGCTAGGGTTTGGTCTACAGGGGTCGGCGCACCCTCTGGTTTGTTCGGAACAGGTCGGCGACGGCTAGGGTTTGGTCTATAGGGATCGCCGACACCTAGGGTTTGTTCAGGAAGGGTCGGCGGCGGGGTTGCTGTCTTCTCATGGCTACTGTTCCCTGTTAGCTACTGTTGACGACAGCTGTTCTCTGTTCCCTGTTCCATGTTGGCTACTTCTCTTGGCTGTCTTTAGAGCCCTTGTTTCTGTATTGCTTCTTGTGATGTATTGCAATGACTGAGGGAACCCCGTCCAGTGGATC
>JAULJZ010000023.1:6362703-6372745 GCA_032270985.1 Heliamphora pulchella
CTGTGCGGAAGTGAAGACTCAATTTAATACTACCATCCGATGCCTACGCAGTGACAACGGTGGAGAATACTTTTCCAATCAGCTGTCCACATATCTAACACAGCACAGTATCATTCATCAGTCATCTTGCCCCGATACACCACAACAGAATGGTGTTGCAGAAAGGAAGAATTGTCACCTTCTCGAGGTGACTCGTGCCATTATGTTCCATATGCAGGTCCCGAAGCAATTCTGGAGTGAAACTGTACTTACGGCCTGTTACCTCATCAATCGGATGCCGTCCACTGTTCTCCAAGTCCAGACCCCACACTTAGTCCTTTTTCCCGATCAGTGTCTCTTTTCCCTTCCACTTCGGGTCTTTGGTTGTGCTATTTTTGATGATATTGGTCAATATCGGCACTTTATTGGCAAGTTAATCTATCTCACCGTTACTCGTCCGGACATTACTCATGCAGTTGGTGTTGTGACCCAATTTATGCATGCTCCTCGTCAACCACATTTTGAGGCTATCTGTTGCATCTTACGCTATTTAAAGAGTGCCCTAAGCCGTGGCTTGCTTTATCAACCATCTGATTCTTTGACTTCACGTGATTTAGTGATGCTGATTGAGTCGGTAGCCACTCTGATAAGCGATCTACGTCTAACTATTGTACCCTAGTTGGTGGCAATTTGGTTACTTGGCTCAGTAATAAACAAAGTGTGGTGGCTCGTTCCAATGTTGAGGTCGAATATCGAGCCATGACTCACCGCCTCTGAAATTTTGTGAATTCTTTCTCTTCTTCAGAATTTTGGCATTTCTACTCCACTTCCTATGCAAATGTTTTGTGAT
Source organism: Heliamphora pulchella (assembly GCA_032270985.1). Taxonomy (NCBI): domain Eukaryota; kingdom Viridiplantae; phylum Streptophyta; class Magnoliopsida; order Ericales; family Sarraceniaceae; genus Heliamphora; species Heliamphora pulchella. The sequence goes on from JAULJZ010000023.1 coordinate 6,363,533, forward strand.
AATCAAGACGCTATTTTTATTGCTAATAATCCGGTGTTCCATGAGCGCACTAAGCATATTGAAGTTGATTGTTACTTTATTCGGGATTTGTTAATATATAAAAAGAGTGTCACTCCTGATACCTGATCTGAAGACCAATTGGGTGACATTCTTACAAAGCCACTACCGCGTTCTACTTTACATTGCTTGCTTATCAAGCTGGGCATATTTGATATTTATGCTCTAGCTTAAGGGGGAGTGTTAAGAGTGATTCTTTTCTATTTGTTTTATTTCTTTAATGGCATTTTTGTACTTATCTTTGACCTAATAATAAATAAGTATGTGTGGGTGGAAGAGGCTAATTAACTTCTCCTGAACTTTTTCTTTTCATCTCTTTCTTCTTTCATATCTCTTCTCCTTCCTTCTTTAAATCATAAATCTATATTCTGCTATTCAACTCGAGGGTTTTGGCCTCGCGATCTGTGTTCGTGTGGGGTCTAGCTTCACGATCAGTTCTCTAGCCTTGCAATCCATTCTTTGCCTATGCGATTTTTGTTCGTTGATGTCTCTAGTTATTCGATCTGGCTCATGCTCTCTGATTTCACTTGATCCAGTTCTAATTTCATTTGATTTGGTTTGCAATCTACGATTTGCCTAAGTGATCTAATCAGTGTTCTCGTAGTTGATTTAATCTGTTTTGTGTTTGGTTGGTTGCTTTAAAGTTTTGTTTCGTTCTTTTTGATCATATTGAATGTATTTTGCTATGGTCGAGAATAAATCCGTGAATCTTAAAGAGGATAAGTTGCATATATGTGTTACCTCTGAGCGTTTAAATGAGTGGAATTATCAATCTTAGGCATGAATTTAAAGTTCTTATCAAAGGAAAGCGACAATGGAGTTACATTATTGACCTTCCTCCTGCAAAAGGAGATTCTAAATTTGTAAATTGGGGAAGTATAGATTCAGTGATTATGGATTGGTTGTGGTAACGTTTGGAGCCCCATATTACCACTATAGTCAAGTTTTATGATACATCGAAAAAGATTTTGAAGTCCCTTGCTGACTCTTTCTCAAACCAGAGTAATTTTTCACGAGTATATGAGCTTTATGAGCAAATTCTCACCGCTAACCAATATGGTAAGCCTTTGGCTTAATGTTATAGTAATTTGACGAGTCTTCGTGATCAGTTGTTAAAGCATTGCTCTATTACCACTGATTTAGTACAACAGAAGCGTCATTGGGATGACTTTATGGTTGCATCTCTTTTTGCTAGTTTAGATCCTGGCCTACGGGGGTTCAAATATTAAATTCTTGCTAGTAACACATAAAATTACCTACTGCTGCTGAAGTGTATTCTCGGCTCCTACGTTTTTCACTAATCAAATTCTTGCTAGTGAGACATAAAATTACCTACTGCTACTGAAGTGTATTCTCAGCTTCTACATTTTTCGTTCTACTGAAGTGTATTCCCAACTCCTATGTTTTTCGCTAATCAAATTCTTGCTAGTGAGACATAAAATTACCTACTGTTACTAAAGTGTATTCTCAGCTCCTACGTTTTTCGCTAGGGAAACCATCAGTTGTTCCTAGTCCTTCGCCAGCTATTTTTGAGTCTTCGCTTTCATTTCACATAATGGAAGTTGTGGCATTGTTCGCGGTGGTCGTGGTTCCCATGGTGGCTCCCTAGGTGGTGGTAGTTCAACTAGCCGTGGTGGTTGGCAGTGTAATCATTGTGCTGAGGCAAGAATGGTAAGCCTAGCTATGCTAATCAGGTCACTGATAGAATTTCCAAGACCCCTCCTTCCATCTCTTCAGCACCTCTTAGTCAGGTGCTCTTTTGACTGGTAATCATGACACACTCACTACTCAATTTAGTGATTGTCATTAACAGGCCACAGCCACAGGCCTCGTAATTAAAAAAGATCACGACAATAGTCTTCTTTTTTCTGGAAATTGGTATCATGTAGGGAGAAAATATTATGTATGACTACTCATGTAACTATTAATCAGCCAGAAAGTTGATAGAACAAAAACTCTCATGGATGCAAGAGATCAAGTTGTCACACGCAATAAATCTGTACGCTATCAAAACCAAGATAGAAAAGAAAACAATCCGAGATACTAACTTGTATTTTAAGAATCCCATTTCAACACTTAAAACAGGAAGCTATTTTTTAAGTAAATACGAAACGAACAAGAAGATGTTCTAACCCTTGTAACAATGGATATCTCTCATTCTCATAATATAGTTTGTTACGGTTGGATGGGCACCTATAATCCACTTTGTGGGCGAAGGGGTGAATTTAGGCAATGTTATAATGGCTAAAGTGTTTTTGGTATTCACAACCTTCTTGATTCACTCACTTCCAAAGAATTCAATTATGAGTTAAAGACTTAAATCAAGACAATAGGTTTTGGCTTTGAAAGGTATGAGCTGATAAGTTTTGTAAGCCTAATCTCGGAGACAGTTTAACTATTTACCGTTCACCTCCATGAACAAAAACCATGTAAAATTGGTTACCTTGAGTTTCCAGAAAGATTTCTTTCCTACTTTTAATCTTATATCCAAGAGTTTGGTCTCATACAAGAATTGATTGTGTCTAGAGTTAATAAGGTTTTGTAATTCCCAAGGTTTCATCTTATTTTAATGTAAATGTACTCCACAATATGGTTGATTTAAGGATTTCAACTCCGTTATGACTAAGCTTGAAATTAGTGGGAAAACCTAAGTTTTCAAGCACGTAAACCATCAACATGAAAAATATACATGAGCAAATCTAGCATAGCTACTTTTAGCAGCTTCAAAAATCTCTTAGGCTCACTCTGCCAAAAGTAACATACAGATTAGATTGCACCACAAAATGAATTGTCCCAATTATTTGATGCAGACAATGTTCAAAATGCATATAGGGAATGCTTCAGGATTGCAAACATTTAAATTTCGAAACACAAAACATTATTCTCAGTAGAGTATTGTGGACAATAATTTACCATGAATTTCCAGCAGCATTAGAAATGATGTCATAAAGTATCCAGGGATGAATCCCAGCTTGAACACCAAGAGAAATGGCCTCCACAGAAGCAACAAAATGAATGCCCTCAAGAAGCTCTGTAACCATTTTAATTTTGCTGGAATTCAAAAGGAAGGAGACAATAAAAAATTATGTTAAAGGTCTTCTTTCATCAGCACAATAAAATCATAGACATCCAACTGGACATTAGAATCCCTATTATAAAAAATAAAGAAAAAGGAACACTGTCCTGTCCAGTCAAATGAGGTTCAACACAGTATAAACAAATATTACTATCATGTTACACAACCAAGATAGTTATGTTATCATTTCAATAAAAGCATTGTTCAGGGAACTAGACTTACCTAGATGTATGATTGGAGATTCCAGCAGTATTTAGTTGTAAGTTAATAAGGATTCAGATTTGACTTGGTTTATGCAATCATTAGCTTAATACTAGGGTAGGTGTTTTATAATGTGTGAGGCTCAATGCGCTAGACTGACGCAGGATTTGGGAAGGGTATGAGGTACAGTCTTACTCCCCATGCGAAGAGGCTACTTTTGTATTTCAAACCCAACACCTGTGTTGCAATGGAGCAACTTGCTGTTGCACCAAGTCCCACCCTTGGTATTCTGTGCAAAGACATTAGCATTTTATTTAACAAGATGTCAATTTGACTTTTTGTTTTTGATATTTACATGGTATCAATGCCACATAACTTCTGAGAAGTCAGGCTAATCCGAGTAATGATGCTTTGGAGATAAGTATATTGCGGACAATGGCTCATTTAAGAGACAAATACGGAAGGCTGACTACTCGAGCCAGAAAATGTCAAGTTGTGTTGTCACCGAACAGCCAAGAGCACTATAGGCAAGTGACTCTTTAGGAGAGATGAGACATAAGAGTGATAGAAAAGAGGAGAGACCAAAAAACTATTATTCCAACAATCAAAAAGGTTTAAACACTAAAAAAGAGTTACATAATATATATAGAACAAAACCTGAAACCCTAATTAGTTTTAATGACTTAACTACACTTTTATCGAACAAACAAATAACAAAATAATCAACAATTAAAAATTAGAGTTTCACAACCCCACCCCCCACCCCCCACCCCCCTCTGCAAATTCATGATGCGAGCCTGTGAGAGTTTTCGAAGTAAGAAGCGAAAACGAGCCGAAGTATGAGTCTTGGTAAAGAAATCAGCAAGCTGCAAAGATGAAGAGACAAAAGGTAAATTAATAGTACCAAGTTGAACATGCTGACGAACAAATTGATAATCAATCACTATATGCTCGAATGCTCATGGAAAACAGAGTTGTGAGCGATTTGTATGGCATTCTTGTTATCATATTAGAGACAAGTAGTAGAGGAAAGAGAAACACATGTTAAGTCACCAATTGTCCTAAAAGCTTAAGCTGTTAGGAAATGATCCCAACAATGTATATCAAGCTATCCAACACTCCCCCTCACGTGCGATCCTATCTCGCACGTGGAGAGGCGAACAAACTGAACAGGTGCACCAACACACAATGCACAATAACAAATATAACAGAAAAACATATCACGGGACTTGAACCTAAGATCTCGAGGAACCAGGACTCTGATACCATATTAAGTCACCAATTGTCCCAAAGCTTAATCTAGTAGGAAATAGGCCCAACAATGTATATCAAGCTACCTAACACCCAAATCAGAGAGTAGCCATATAAGCCACACAATCTTAGCGGGTATCATAAGTCATGGCATGATATTCAACCTCAGCTCTATAATGAGAAATGACGCTATTTCTTGCTTTTCGAAGAAATGAGACATTCACCAAGAAACACACAAAAATCAGTAAAAGACTTGCGATTAAACACATCGCCAGCCCAATCAGCAACAGCATCAGCTCAAGGAGTCAAAGATGAAGAAGAAAATAATAATAAGCTCTAAAAGATAGTAGCACGAACATAATGTGAAATCCAAGCAAAACAGCCCAATGAGTGGAGCGAAGAGCTGAGACAAATTAACTAACGACACGAATTGCATATGCAATATTAGGACGAGTTATAGTAAGATAAGCCAAACACCCAACTAGCTCTCAATAGACAATAGGATCTTCAAGGATAGCACCATTAGAAGAAGAGAAGTTAGCATGTAACTCAATAGGAGCGTGAACAACCTTATCATCAGTAAGGGGAGCACGATGAATTACACCATTAGCATATTTAGACTGAGATAAAAGATAGCCCTTAAATGAGAAAGCGACCTCTATACCAAGAAAATATCGAAAATGACCCAAGTTTTTCATCTCAAACTCACAAAATAGGTGTTTCACTTCAGAAATAGCAGTAAAATCAAAACCAGTGATAATTAAGGGTTAATCGGTCCGGTTCGGTCAGTCCCATTATGATTTTTCACACCAAACCGAGAGGTTCAATTTCTACATTCATGGAACCGAAAATGTTTTAATATGCCTATAAACCGAACTAACTGAACCGTTCAAAATCGGTTCGATTTTTTCGGGTTGTTCGGTTTCAGCTTTGCCTACCATGCCATGAATTCAAGAATTACATAGATGTTTCCAAACTGACCAAACCGCAAACCACCAAATCACTAAATCAGACTTAAGTTTATTAATATACATACTTAAGTTTATTAATAAGTAGGAAAACCAATAAACCACAAACCACCAAATCACTAAATCAAACATAGCCATGAAACTCCATGAACCATCAAAATTTCCATCCAAAATAAAAACAAAATTAACATTTTAATTGTTGGAAAACTAGTAAACCCCAAACCACAAAATCACAATTAATCAAAAGATAAAACTTCATCAGAATCATTTGAATGTGTGAACTGACGAATGACGATAATAAGAACTTCTAATAACTTTTTAAACATCATTTTGAACTGACAACAATTAGAACTAACGACAATCAGATTAATTAAACTTCATTTTGAACTTATTTTTTAAGAATGAGAACAATCAGAAGATTCAGAACATGAATAAAATGATAAACCTAACCTATGAATGTCGGACTTGGAGATCGGACTTAACAACGACGAATCGACAATGAATGGGCAATAGCGAGTGGCGACGATGAATCGGTGATGGTGAGTGGCGACAATGAATTCGTGATTGCGAGTGAGAGCAAAGCTGATAAAGTGACTGAATGAGGAAGGAAGAGTTGAATGTTGATCAGTTGAGAGAGCCCAGAACCGAAAGGAACACTAACAGAGCCAAAGGAAGAGACGAAGAGTTGGGATTTAGGAATTAGGAGGACTAGAGTCCCAAGTTTGGAGTGGAGGAACTGATGAGGCGGCATGGACAACTAGAGTATTAACAAACAACCCTAGGAATTAGGATGGACGAATAGGATTAAAAATAAAAACTTAATGGATGGTCAGGATCACCCGGTTTGGTTCGGTGTTGCTTGATTTGCCTAGACAACTCATCGAGACCGAACCGGTGAAGAAATTTTTGGCAAAGTACAAACCGGACCGACCAAGAATAAATTAAAAAAACTGAAAAAAAAGATCGATTTTTTAGGTCGGTTCGATTTTCACGGTAAAACTTGCATCCCTAGCGATAATCATATCATTCACATATAATACCAAAATAACAATCCCAACAGTAGCATTGTGCGGCGGAGGAAAAAAGAAGAATCATTAGGACTAGAACTAAAGCCATTCTAAGTAACACTACACTGAAAGCGCTCATACCAAGCACGAAGATATTGCTTCAAACCATAAAGAGCACAGCGAAGATGACATACTGAACTAATGGGATGAGGGAGACCCAGAGTAGGGCGCATAGAGACTTCCTCAATAAGATGTTCATTCAGGAAAAGTACATCTAGCTAAAAAAGATGCTACTAGAAATGAAAGTGCAAACTATAGTCATCTTAGCCATAGGAGCAAATGTTTCCTCCTAATCGGTCTCATTCTTAAAAGCAAAACCTTTCGCAACTAATCTGGCTTTATAGCACTCTAGAGAACCATCTGAATGAGTTTTAACTTTATAAACTCACTTACCGCTAATGACAATTTACCAGTAAGCAATGAAAACAACTCCTAAGTACAAGTCTTTTGAAGAGCAATCCAATTCATCTTGCATTGCATTGATCCAATTGGGATCAGTACAGTCTTCTTTATAAGACTGAGACTCAAAATAAACATGAATGGTTGACAAGAAGGCACGATAAGAAGACGAAAAATAGGAATTAAAAAAACCAAGTCTTACTGACGGAGTCTGAGTAAGCAAAGGGTAACGTCATTCAGAAGGATTAATATCAATAGAGGCAAATGAAACTATGTGAGAGCTCGTTGATACGAGTTTAGGAGGAGCCTGCCTGCGAGAATAGATTAACAGAAGAGATGAAATAACAAAAGAACGAGACGTATGAAGATCATAAAAATCAAGGATACAAGTAAACTCTTCAGACGACAGATGATCCGGGAAAGGGTCAATATGAATCAAATCATCATTAGAAATAGGGGCATATTTGGGGGAAAGAGTAATATGAGAGTCGCTCAAGAAATACAATATAACACCGATACCGTTTCTGGTGAATACCATACCTTAAGAATACATAAAGAGCTGACTAAACACTGAGTTAATTGCACTCTCTTTTGGGAAGAACAAAACAAGTTGAACCAAAAACTCATAATAACAAGTAATTAGGAAGTGACCAAACAGTTTTTTATAAGGGGAGATCCCAAAAAGAGGAGTTGACATACGATTAAGAAGATAAACTGCAATAAGAATTACTACTCCCCAAAAAACAAGAACAAATGAGGAAAGAAGAATTGAGTGAGCCATGTCAAGGATGTGTCGATGTTTTCTTTAAGCTCTACCATTTTGTACCGAGGTGTCGGAACATGAAGGCTGGGGAATAGTGCTAAGATGCAACTAAGTCGATGAATTATGTTAAGAAAGTACTCCCCACTCAAATCAAAATGCATGATTTTTATCGTTGTAGAAAATTGAGTTTGAACCATAGAATGAAATGTGCGATAAATACAAAAAAAATCAAATTTGTAAAACATGAGATAGACTCAACAAAAATGGCTACAATCATCAATAAAAGAAACATGGCACATAGATCCACCGTTTGTTGCAATGAGAGAAGAGGCCCACCCATCAGTGTGGACAATAAATAAATGAGATGTAGAGAAGGAATTGCTTGTAGGAAAAGGTAAAGCTAACATTTTAACAACCTTACAATTGCTCTGCTTGGAGATGTCACTAGCAAGTACTTTACCCACATAACCAAACTGAACTAAAATTTTAAAACGCCCACGAGACAAATTACCTAATTGAGGATGCCAAACATAAAAAGGAGATGAAATCCGACTTAAACAAAAAGAAAACATCGCAGTAGAAGAGGTATCAACCAGAATGTACAGCTCTCCAAAATATATAAATCACTAGTCCTACGCCCAATTTCAATCTGTGTATGGGACGTCCGGTCTTCAAAAAAACAACCAAAGAAAGAGGATTAAACATCAAAAACATAATTAGAAAGTTTACCAATAGATAGTAAACTAACAAACAACTCTAGCACATATATGACATTAGGAATAGATAACAAAGAAGATGAGAAAGGGAGAACAGAACCAATAAAAACAACTTACATAGAAGCGCCATTCGCAGTAGAAATAGTGATAGGAGAAGAGGGAGAAACACAATGATTAAGACTCGACAAATCAGATTTCATATGATGCGAAGAACCGGAATAAAAAATCCAAGTTTTGAAAATACTTGTGAAATAAGAACCATGCATACCTAAAGAAAAAGTAGGCATAGCAGATGCACGGGGTTGGAGCCTAAAGAAGTCCTGCATAATTTGAAACTACTCAAACTGGGACTGTACGAAGGAAGATTAGGCACCACTGGGTCGAATAGCAAGATCTCATACCAAATCTCATGCCAAATAAAATATCAATACTTATTCCATTGAAAATCTCATGTCAAAATCTCGTGCAAGTAAAATCCTGAGTCACAACAAATGCTAATAGCCAGTAATTTCTCTTCAGACATGGCGAAAAGCATAAAGAAAATTTAAAAAAGAAATAAAAAAGATCTCAAGCAATCACAAATACCAATCACTGTGCAATACCCCGAATCAAAAATAGTGCCCTAATATGTCTTACAAAGTGTTAAGTTAAGGGTATTATTGTACTTTTAGTATTTTATTGATCGTATTATAAATAACAAGGAATAGGGTGGAAA
>JAULJZ010000023.1:6381834-6392792 GCA_032270985.1 Heliamphora pulchella
CCCCCCCCCATGGGCCCCACCATTCTCGCTGTTGCCGCCACCATCACCATTGCCACCCACTGCCACCGTCGTCATCACCCCACCGTCGTTACTGTCACTTCCCCTGCTTGAGCCAAATGAATAACTTTTTCTATGTAAAACAATTTTGGCCTTTTGATGGAAAATATTATATACAAATAGAACCTAAAGATGAAAAAAAGTCATATAAAAAAGCTATCCCACATGGTGCCTAAGTCCTTCGAGGATACAGATGCACCCTCTAGTTTAGGTGATACTTGAACCTGACCGATTTCGAACTCAAGTTCTAAACTTTTCTGAATGATTTGAAAGAGTTATTTGAAAGAGTTAGAGGAAGTGCCTATTTATTGGCTTAAAAAACAAGGCTTTGGGGTCAACAACCGATGTGGGACAAGCCAAAACATGCATCTAATTTGGGAAAAATGAAGAAAAGATAACGACAGAGAAACACAGTTCATATGGCCAGATGGCTGGTTCAGCTATATGGGCTTCCCGAGGCAATTTTTTGTAACTTTTTTTCCGGGGTGTTCTCGGGCATCTTGGAGGGAAAATGAGCTTACCCAGGCATGAAATTAAGAACTTTTAAGTTCAAAGAAAACACTTGAGGATTTGAATGACTAAAAATGAGGGTCAGGATTTGAGAAAACGAGTACCGAAAAGAAACTGGCAAAATTGTTTGAAAGAAGGCAGGGTGTTACGGCAGACAGGATTTTTGAGCAACTCGCGTGTCGATTCGTTCTCGTCGAAGACCGCACTTGTTCTTTAAATTGTCTTTCATCATTGGGCATGGCTAGACAGCTTTGTGCTCAGTGAAAATGAGGTGTCTACAACTTCTTTGTTACATCCTTTGCTTTTAATTTATCGGTCAAAAATAATTTTAAAATGCTGAAAAAACTGATTTTTGAGAAGCTCAATTGTAGTGCTTCTAAGTTTCACTTATTTTAATTTTTGTAGAGGTGTCTACACATCTCAATTGTAGACTGTAGAGGTGTCTACACATCTCTGGCTTTTTTAATTTTTGATGCATACTTATTTTGAATTTTGTGAAACTTAGGCCCTTTGAGTTATTTTTATTTTTTTTGTTATATCTATTGTTAACTAAATCAAAAATGTCTTGGACTGTTCTGGACCTTCTGGTTTGCAATTATCTTGCTTTGCTCTTTGCGCCCCCCTCCCCCCCAGCATAGCTTTGCATTTTATCTTTATTTGTTTATTTTTTCCCCTCCTGCTTAAATAAACATCGTCTCTGAAGGTTGTGAAACTTGGCATGATATTCTTAATTAAACCATAAATGACTTGGATTGTTCTGGCTTCCCTTTGATTATGGCAGGTTTTCCCCCTGCTCATTGAAAAGTTCTCTTTTGAAGAGCAGGCATCATTAGTTTGGCAGTTCTTGTGCAGTATTCCCGTGAATATGATGACAAAGTTCCTCCCATGGCTTTCATCTTCTATTTCACCTGATGAGTATCAGGATATGCTGAAATGCTTGGATAAGATAGTCCCAAAAGAGAAGCTTCTTCAACAGGTGAGATCTCATTCAGTACATAAAAAACCTTTATGTATTTTCCCTCTCTGCTTGATACATAACCTGATTTCTGTTGTCATTTATTGAAGGTTATCTTTACCTGGATGGAAGGCAGTAACAATTCTAACGGAGTTAGAAGTCGTGATCATGATTCTCGGACCCAGTTTTTAACGAATTATCGTGATAGTGGCGACTTAACCCATGATACGGAGAAAGTGAATTGTGCATGTGAATCTTCCCAGACTGGAAAGAGGAAGTATTTGAGGTCAAGTGATGACGGTTCTGATACCTCCGGGGTGCATCCAATAAATGAAATATTGCTTTGGCATAGTGCTATAAAAAGAGAGTTGAATGACATAGCGGAGGAGGCTAGGAAGATACAGCTTTTTGGAGATTTTTCTAATTTAGCAGCCTTCAATGAAAGGCTCCAGTTTATAGCTGAAGTCTGCATATTTCACAGGTATCCCATCTATCGATCTTGTACCGTAGCTTGGGTAAAATTAGCCTTCCATATTTTTTTTGTTGGTGTTGTTGTTGACTGTTGGATCTTTTATGCTTACACATTTTCATTAGTATCATTGTGTACCATCGTGATTCCAGAAGTAATTACAGCTATACTTGTTTATTATTTTTTGTTGGTATGGTATTGAAGTTATATACGCAGATGATGACCATGTGATCCTAAACGATCCCGAGTTCACTAAGTGCTTATGTGTTTTTGTTTATTCTGTGGCCAATTACTGGTATAAAAAATAATAGTGACGACTTTTCTGCTGGTGTTTAGAAACATTTCTTTCTTTAAGTAACAAAAATGAGGCTTTTTCCATGCTCTTTTACAGTATAGCTGAGGACAAGGTCATATTTCCCGCAATAGACGGAGAGCTCTCATTTTTCCAGGAGCATGCTGAGGAAGAAAATCAATTTAATCAGTTTCATTCTCTAATTGAAAATATTCAGAGTACTGGATTCAATTCTTCTTCTGCTGCTGAATTTTATGCAAAATTATGTTCACATGCTGATCATATAATGGAAACCATACAGAGACACTTTGAAAATGAGGAAGTTCAGGTGAGATTTTCTCGATAATGGAATGTCCTTTTCAGGAATATGTATGGTGACCTGTATAACGTAATGCCCGAAGCATGGTTCCTGACATCCTGTCAATTTAATGAGATGTGCAGCACTTGAAACAAAGTGTCCATCGGAGTGAAATATGATGATAAGTTATGAAATTGTTCATAAAAGTGAAATTAATTTATGACTATTCCCACCATGGTTAATTTAGCTAGCATTGCATTAGTTGAAACCTCTGTCATCAAACATCTTCTTTAGTCCCTGAGAGGCACCTGCTAAGCTCCATGCACTTCTAGGTTATTCCACTTGCCCAAAAGCATTTCAGCTTCAAAAGACAGCAGGAACTTTTGTATCAAAGTCTCTGTGTGATGCCTCTGAAATTGATTGAGCGTGTCTTGCCATGGCTGGTTGGATCATTGACTGAACCTGAAGCCACAAATTTCCTTAGAAACATGTATTTGGCAGGTTCCGTACCAATTCAATTTTATCATTTACAGAATTAGTGGTGATATTTATGCTATTTCTGACTCGTGGTAATTCTATGATTCAGCACCAGCACCAGATACTGCTCTGGTAACACTTTTTTCTGGTTGGGCATGCAAGGGACGTCATCAGGGTATATGTTTGTCTTCTAGTGCAATTGGTTGTTGTCCTGTGAAAAGGTTTGCTGAGATTGAAGAAGATTTTATTCAACCATTCTGTCCATGCCCACTCTTAGTTCAGACAGATGAAGATGAAAGGCCAGTCAAGCGAAACAGCTCCATACCATGTAAAAACAAGAGTGTAGATGAACCCTCAAAGGCGGTAAATGATCATAATCTACCTTGTACTGATCGGTCTTGCTATGTTCCAGGTTTGGGAGTAAGCAGCAATAATCTGGGATTGAGTACTCTTTCTACAGTTAAATCTTTGCGTTCTTTATCCTTCAGCTCCTCTGCTCCTTCTCTTAATTCCAGTCTTTTCTGCTGGGAATCGGATAATAGCACTTCTGACTTCGGGTGCACGGTGCATCCGATTGATACTATCTTTAAGTTTCATAAAGCAATACGCAAAGATTTGGAGTATTTGGATGTTGAATCTGGAAAACTTGGTGATTATGACGAGGCATTCCTTCGGCGGTTCACCGGAAGATTTCGCCTGCTTTGGGGTCTATATAGAGCTCATAGTAATGCTGAGGATGAAATAGTTTTTCCCGCATTGGAATCCAAAGAGACACTTCACAATGTGAGTCACTCGTACACACTGGACCATCAGCAGGAAGAAAAATTATTTGAAGATATATCATCTGCCCTTTCTTCCCTTTCACACCTTCATGAAGGTTTGAAGGGTACTTATATGGCTGATGGTTTAATTGGAAGTAACACTGAATTTGCTTGTTACAACGATAATGATAATATGAGAAAGTACAGTGAGCTAGCTACAAAGCTTCAAGGCATGTGCAAGTCAATAAGAGTCAGCCTAGATCAGCATATTTTCCGGGAAGAACTTGAGCTGTGGCCATTGTTTGGTAAACATTTTTCTCTGGAGGAGCAGGACAAAATTGTTGGCCGCATTATTGGGACTACTGGTGCTGAAGTTCTCCAATCTATGTTACCTTGGGTAACATCTGCTCTTACTCAGGATGAGCAGAATAAAATGATGGACACATGGAAACAGGCAACTAAAAACACAATGTTTAATGAGTGGCTTAATGAATTCTGGAAAGGAACTCAAGAATCACCCCTACAGTCTGAAACATCAGATAGTGGTTCTTTTAAAGGTTTGTACTAGGCTTCTAGTGTTGTGTGCTGCCATGGGTACTGCCGTTCTATGTTCATTTTCATTTACAGGGGATTCAATCGTGTAGTGCATTTCATGTCAATGTCTTTTGTGGGTAGCACGTTGGATTGAATTTTATTAATTCATTACTTGCAGGTATTGATTCTCGCGAAACCTTGGACCTGAGTGATCAGATGTTTAAGCCTGGCTGGAATGATATTTTTCGCATGAATCAAAATGAACTAGAGGCAGAGATTAGAAAGGTTTATCGTGATTCAACTCTTGATCCCAGGAGAAAAGCATATCTTGTTCAAAATCTTATGACTAGGTTTGATCCAGTAACAGTTACTGCTCTGTTTTACTAATTCCCTGCCAATTGGCTCATATGTTTATATGTATATATAGTTTCTCAGTCCTAAACTTGACAGTGATGCTTTCATTTGCTGGTTGAGAGTCCTGCATAACCAGTTTCATTGTTTATTTTAGTCGCTGGATAGCTGCTCAGCAGAAATCAACTCAAGCAGTAGAAGGTGAACCTTCTGATGGTGAAGGTATACCAGGATGCTCACCATCATTTCGAGATCCAGAGAAACAAGTCTTTGGGTGTGAACACTACAGGAGAAACTGTAAACTTCTTGCTGATTGCTGTGGGAAGTTGTTTACATGCAGGTTCTGTCATGACAAAGTGAGCGACCACTCAATGAATAGGTAATTCTCTGATTACATGCATAAATTTCTGGTCAGGCTTCTATGTACTTGATGTTTTTTAATCTTTGCAGGAAAGCAACCTCGGAAATGATGTGTATGCGTTGCCTGAAAATTCAGGCAGTAGGACCTATTTGCACGACACCTTCATGTAATGGGTTTTCCATGGCAAAGTACTATTGCAATATATGCAAGTTTTTTGATGACGAGAGGTAGATGAATTAAATGGAGTTTTCATATTTTTTATATGTGCTAGAATACTTTGTTTCGTTTTCTCTCCAACTAAATGGAATGTTGAGTGCTTATAAATTCTCCAATTCTTCAGGCTTCAATTGGTGTTTTTGTTTTCTTCTCTATTTGTTTGTAAGAGATACAGTCTGAATGCATTAAGCTGCACATCTGTATGCATTCACAGAAAGGCTGTTAGAGCCATAAACTCCAGTGCTTTTAGGAAATAGATCTGTCAGATATCATTTTGTTTGTATTAGAATATTCTGCTCGTGAATATTTTTTTGCAGTTAACTAGATCATATGTGAACACACACTCATAAAAACAGATATATATAATGAAGGACCTTCCTAAGCAGTATTTGGACTGTCGTCAAGGCTTGTCAATCGTACATGACTTCATACTTTTTTCCTTCTCCCTTTCTTTTGTTTCCTGATGTTAACAATGGTATGAATGGTCAATAATATTAAGATTATCATTTCTTTTGTTCTAAATCCAGCTTAAATTTTGGGATTGTGTTCTATGTGGAGACTGAATTTGAAGGAATCCAAGATGGAACAGTGTATTTATTAATCCTGTAGTGAGGCAACTACAATTATATGCAGTTGATTATGGATTATTTATCCTATAGTGATACAAGTACAATTATCTGTTGTCCATGTTATATGGACTTGGGTATAGGTGTCGTGTACGGATATGTATCTAATTAAGTTTGGGAATCATCTAATTCTCATATCAAGGACACTAGACACGACAAAATATTAATATATTTAATAATATATATTTTTTATTTTGAAGGGTAAATGATGTTTATAAGATTTCATTAAGAATTTTATGTATAATATCAGAGTTTTTGCTTAGTTCTATAGTAAACTCAAGTTACTAAATATACCTTCTAGGTGAATGTCCAAGTAAAAATGTTGGACGCATATTACATACCTTTATATAAGTGTCGAGTGCCCGACATAGCACTTTGTACATTTAAAAGAGTCTATGTAACGTAATGTGCAATCTATGAAACATGGATTCGGACATGGACACCGACACAAACATACACATGGACAGGCAACACGGCGATTTCAAAAAAATTATGACACGGGCCGGCCGGGATACAATGAAAAAATATTTTTTATTTGTATATTTATCCTATATTTTTGGGCTTGAACAACCACCGGTATGTTTAGAGGTGGAACAACGATCGACATATTTAGGGCTTTATTTATTTATTTTTTTTTCAATTTCACTCATCATATTTCAAACAATTAGTTTTAGAACATTGAAAATTCCTTCTAAAATTTCGGTAGAGCTCTAGCTATGTTTTGCATGCGTGTTCTAGTGTGTTCGATGTCGTGTCTTACATACAAATAATAATAATAACAAATTAGGACATGCTACATGGTGTGTCCGACACACGTCTTAGTCCGACAAGGTTATGAAACTTTTTGTGATGTGTCCGTGTTTTGATTTATTCTCAAGATTCAACGTTATTCTCGTCTCCTTCTCATCTAAGGCCTGCCATTTTTTGAATAGTAAAAGTAAACGATACTACTGTTGATAACAAATCGGTCGTTAGCAGTTGATTATGGCTTTATGGACAAGCAAATACTCATATAAATATCATCATAGCCATTGTCATGTTTCAGACTGCAATTTCATATCTGTATTGCAAATAACTCTATATGACTAAGTAGTATGGACACGGACACGCGATACGACACGAACACGTCGACACGTCAATTTTTGAAAAATGTAGGACACGACACGTTTGGAACACGATAAAATTTTATATTTTTATATATTTATTATATGTCAAATATATAAATAATTTATTCAATAGTAATTAAAAATATAATACATATTACTGATAAAATCAAAAAGTTTTATATTTCTTCTTATCAATGTTCCAAAATATATTTAATATGTATAATTTGCGTTTTGAAAAATGCAAAACATTGTTACTATGAAGAAATTCATCACATAAAATATATTTGGAGAGTTCAAGATGTGCCATTGAAGTGTTCGTCAAGTTTCGAATAGTGTATGGCATAATAAATTTAATTTCTTAATTAAGATACATTTAAAAAATGTTGAATATAAATTTAGGAGTGTCCGAAGAGTATCCAGAGAGTGTTGTGTCCGACACGGGTGTCCGACACGACACGCCACCATCGTAGAAATGTCTGTGCTTCTTAGGTATATGATTTATAACGTGTATCTTTTAAGGGTATGCTTAATTTTGGCATCATTCTCTCTGGCGTAATATGCTTACTTAAAATATGAGAGTTCGATAAACTTGTTCTGGTCATTTGAAAAGGCTTATGGCCAGTTTTACTTAAGAACAATGGGGCAGGAGCAGTTGTTACATGGATTCTTCTATTCCCTCGAGTGTTACTGTGTTTAGAAGATATGACAAGGGTAAGGGTATGGGTTATATACCCAAATTAGACAATTAGATCTACTTATGTTAAATGATGTTTTAAAAAAAATCTTGCATTTGATAGTAGATTAAAAAGAAAAAAACTTTCTACTCTCTCACGTGAATGGATAGGAATCCACCTTTTCCTTAAACCCCATTTTATTTCAAGTACATTCGTAAATAATGTCATCTTATGTTAGTGTCATACTATGCGCCATATATTTTGATGCTCAGGACATGCCCCCATAATTGTGTGCTCATATTTAGAGCGGTGTCTCATTTTTCCTGGATCATATAAGATATCCTTATCTAATAATAGGTTTTTTCTTCCTTCAGGACTGTGTATCATTGCCCATTTTGCAATTTATGCCGGCTTGGGAGGGGCCTTGGTGTTGATTTTTTTCATTGTATGAAATGTAATTGTTGTCTGGCCTTGAAGTTGGTGAACCACAAATGTCTGGAGAAAAGCTTAGAAACAAACTGCCCTATCTGCTGCGAGTTCTTGTTCACATCAAGTGCAACAGTTCGGAGTCTTCCTTGCGGCCATTATATGCATTCAGCTTGTTTTCAGGTCTGTATTATTCTAAATCTTGCTTGTTTTCAGGTCTGTATTCTTCTAAATCTTGTTATCTTCATATCAGAGAAGTTCTACTTTTTCTTACTCCTGCTTCTATTTCGTGTCAATTTATAAAAAAAGTTTTGATGGAGTGCTTGAACACAATTTATCTGTCTTCTTGATCTATTAGGCTTACGCTTGCAGAAACTACATCTGTCCAATATGTAGCAAATCTATGGGCGATATGGCGGTAAGAGAATTTTTAGCTTTTTTGAGTGGGCTAATGGATATGTTTTGAATGCTACCAGATGTGTTTATTTAATTAATTAATTTATTTTGTTGTTTTGGAGATGCATACTGAAATGGATGCCCATTGAAAACCTGTGAAGTTTGATCTGCAATATTGTTTTGCACATTGTCTAGGAAGCTTTTGCTTCATATAACTGTTCTATTAGCAGTAACGTGGCATTGCCGTAAAGTTATGCTTATTATCTGTCAGAGCTGAATGGTTGATGTTGTTGGCAATTTTGACTTGCATGCTCACAAGATGTCTCGAGTTGCATGTTGAGTCCATACTGTCCTCGTGAATATCTATTAGAATAATCGTTAATTGTCTAGTTCGGAACCTTTTGAGGATTTGCTGGAAAGATTTATTCGAGTTAACTTGTTCTGGGATAACTAAAAGACTCTGCCATTGTTGTAAAAATGGGATTCAATCATTGCATAACATCGTTACGTAATAGTAGGGGTGGTTACCACTAGTCTTTGACTGCTCATTGTGTCCACTATTGGCTATAAGTCTATAACTATAAATTACATCTGTAGCAGTCATTTCTGTTAACTTCGTAATGGCCGATGCAACACCTTGACAACCATTACTTCTGGTTTTAGTAGATTCTAGATATATGGTGTTATTATTTTCTCAGTTTTTCTTTATCCAACCACAAGAGTTAAGAAAAATCACATAGAAGTGCCGCAAAATTTTCAATTTAATATGCTTTGAGCATCCCATCTTCAAGCCTTACAAGATTTGAGTTGCTACGAAGGTTAGATGAGCTTAGTTCTCTCTCTCTCTCTCTCTCACACACACACACACACACACTATTTTCTCACTTTTACTTTTCTGTCAAAGGAAATTGATTACTTTCTTACTAAAGTCCTTGATTATTAACTTGATATTCATATATTTGATTAGGTCAGATTTGTTCAACAATTCTTCTATATCAAGTTATGTACTTTTACATTAGTATGTTGGGATGTGCACTATGAATTTATGTTTATGACCTATGACTATTAGTCTTAAGGGTAGGTTACAAATGCCCTACCACCAGAAGTTTTTTGATGAAAATAACTGAATTCCTGATGTTTGAAGAATTATGTCCTGCTCCCTGAGATTTATATTCAAATTATATAAACCCCATTCTTTAGTCAACCGTTAGGTCAATAAACATAGATTGACGATGTCTGCCATTTTATTCTTATACATACCTAAGCTGCCCTTAATATATTTTAAGTGAATTTCCATATCTCATACAGTAGTTTCTCTCTCTACATCCATATTATCTCTCCACTCCAGCACTAACAATAGCCAACATCAGCACCACCAACATTGGTACTTTCCATAGTCATCAGAGGAATGAACAATGAAGAGCCACCACCATTTCCCATTGTGGTACATCGGCGGTCGACAAGTGAAGAGCCACCACCACTTCTCACATTAGTCCTAACCGGCAACCATATTTTTGTCAGCATCTCTAGTGCCACTTGGTCCCTCACACTGAATCTCCAAATCTTCAGTGGCCACCTTTTCCTTCCCCTTCTCTCCACCAATCTCTCCTTTAATCTTCTGGCAAAACCTTGCAATCTCGCTCCCATTTGATGACATAAATGGCTTCATCAGCAATAGAGACAATCCCTCAATGTTGTCATCCCCCCACCGCCCCCTCTCCATAAATCTTTCTCTCTTCCCTTCTTTCTCCAACCACCACCCCTTCTCCATAAATCTTTCTCTCTTCTTTTCTTTCTCTATCCACTGAAGGCCAACACCTATTGAAATGCCTCTTCCCCTTCCCAACTCCAATACCCTATTTCCCTATTTGAAACCAGCGCTGATAAGGGAATTGATCTCTAAACTAAATTCCAAATGTATGCTTACATGGAGGGCTGGGTGAAAATATGATTTTGTTTTTGTTAAATATGTATTTTGCATTTATTGCTACGGGAGATATTGGGGATGGAAAGAGGGAGAGAGAAAAATTCTCTATATCTGTAGATATAAGGGTAAGGCTATGTTAGTTTTTATTTCCTCTCTTAACGCCATTAACTGATAACGGAAAAATTAGCACATATTTTATTGTGAATTTAAAAACCTAAAGAAAATCAAACAAAACTATATTTTGGCACTCCACCGAATGTGATTCTGAAATAAAATTATATGTATCGATAAGCCTTTTCCATATTTGAAACAAGAAGGAAAAAGACACACGGTTCCAATTGGTGCCACCAGTATACACTAAGGCCATGTTTGTTTTGAGGGAAATAAACTTGGGATTAGATTGATAATCCGGAACACAATTTTTATTCCATAATTGATTGCAATCAATAAGACTAGATAAACTATCCGGAGGGCTTCTGAATCTCATAAATAGGGGATAACTCTATCCTAGGGAGAGGGTGG
>JAULJZ010000023.1:6399704-6412138 GCA_032270985.1 Heliamphora pulchella
TAAAGCAAGAGCTTTTGTTCGATTTTTGAAATTTTTTTACAACGTGACTATAAGACTTTCGGGTTCTTTATATGTTACTTCTAATGCATTTTTTCATGAACTTGTGTCAGTTCAATCTAAGTTGTTGTCATAGAGTAAAAGTAGAGACAAGTTATTGAGTGATATGGCAAATAATATGAAAAAAAAATATGACAAGTATTGGAAAAATCTTGACAATATGAATTTCTTGTTGTGTTGCTGTTGTGTTGGACCTACGTTATAAATTGAAATATATCAAGTTTTCATTTACCAAAGTGTATGAATCCGATAAGGTTGAAGATCTAGTAATGAGAGTGAAGTTGAAGTTGTATCGATTATATGAGCATTATGCAGCGAAAGATAGAATTGGTAATGTTCCAACATACAATGCAAGTCAAACCTTTCGAGACATGGTCATTGATGAAAATGAGAAAGGCGCCGTTAAGCTCTTTACCATTCAAAACAAGAAACATTTGGAAGAGAAGAATAGTATGGAAAACAAGTCAGAGTTTGATAGATATTTGGCTGTGAAATTTGAGGATCCAAGTATTTTAAACTTTGATATTTTGAGTTGGTGAAAGCTTAATGGTAATAAATACCGAGTTCTTTCTCAAATAGCAAGAGATGTCTTGGCTGCCCCTGTTTCTACAGCAGCCTTCGAGTCTGCTTATAGCACCGGTGGTCGTATACTTGATCCATTTAGGAATTGTTTGACTCCAAAGATAGTGAAAGCGCTTTTATGCGGACAAAAATAGCTACGATCTTCACAAGTTTCAATCAATTTAAGAGAATTCATAGATGACATTAAAAACTATGAAGAAATTGAGTCAGGTAATTTTTTTTTTATTTTATTTGTTTTAAGTTGGTTAACTACTACTTATAATAACTTGGCTATATATTTTTTCACAAATTTCAGAATTTTCTGGATTAACTACATCTATGGAGCCAACTTTGATTGAAGTTTGATGGTGTTGGAGATTATGGAGCTGCACCTATGTCCTTTATTTTTTTCCCTTGATCACTTTCATCATTTTTTATCCATTTAATTTTGTAGTAATATTTGCATGAACTACTGGAATATTTGAAATTTTGAACTTTAGTAGTCTTTTGTTGGATTTGTCATGCTACGAGATTTGGGCTGCCACAAATCTCGTTCAGGTTAGGTTCATTTCTTTAAATTTGGGCTGCCACAATACTAGACTAGGTTGATGTTATGTTCATAGTGGGCAAGAGTCATGCCTGAACACAAAATGTAACAGTCTGCTGAAAGTCCTGAACGCAAAAATGTGATGGCAATGAAACAGACTTGTAACAGTCTACTGAAAGTTCTGAACACAAAATGTATAATGTTGATTTTAATATATAAGGTTATTTTGAACTGACTGGTGAGTTTCTTTGATAACTCACTTAAACTCTAATAATTTTAGGACTTCAATCGTTTATTTAATTTTTAAACTGCCAATTCATCCAATCCACCATTGCAAAACCGCCCAAAAAAACAACTAATCTGTCGGTTTTATAAAGTAGATGGTTCGGCGGTGTGTTGAAATTTTTTATACTGTCATAAGTAGTTTAGTTAATGGATTTTCAATCAATTCATACCGTGCCGACCCACACACACCTCTAAGAAGTGATATGATTCAAGTTGATACGAAATACTAAGAAAGGAACTGATCAAGGAGGCATGCTCATGTCGCATGGATAAACTTAGTTGCTAATGGTCCATAAAAAATACACCCCTATTAAGTGCAAAAAGCAACACCGGATGTGTGTCTAAACCACAATGATTAATAATTAGTCAAAGGCCCATTCCTTTGACCTTGTAGTGCATTTAATCCTTCTTGACATTTTTTTTGTCTTTAAGTTTATTATTTTAGAAATTTTATAAGATTTTCTAATTTAATGTCTAATGTCAGGTAATTTTATGGACAAAATCACCCTTATTGCTTTTACACTCTCCTAATTACATAGTACACATCTCTCGCCACCTCATCATCATTTTCTTCCCCAACTACTGCCTTTAACACCAGTGGTCACTTTTTTGGGGGGGTCCTCTAGGTGACTTTTTCAGCTAATGATTTTTCGACGACCCTCTGATAATCCATAGAACAAATAAATTTTATTATTCACTCCAGCATCAACCACACATAAAAGATAAACTTGATAATTCAAATACATTCGAACGGTGAAATTTATCTATGTTCAAAAAATTATAATATATCTACCACCATTAACTCCTTCACTACCACTACCCCTACCACTACCAAATAAAATTGTAAAATGTTCACTTTTTGTGTTCAAACAAATAAAATTATCTCTGTTATGAGCATGGTTTCAAAAGCGGCAATTATCGTTAAGTAATACCGTTACGAAATGGTTTCGGTGACTTCCGTTATCCGTTCCGGCTGATTTTTTGTGTGAAGAAAATTCACATGTGTAACAGCCGTTACACTGCCAGAAAGTCACTGGAGTTGGTCGCCGGTGGGGACCTTTGCTAGTTGCCGGAGGTGATAGAGGTGTTGAGGTGGAGGAATGAGCATAAAAAGTAATAGAGGTATTTTGGTCCAATTTAATCCAATGGACTTTAAGCACTGATACTTTTTTTATTGGACCAAATGTTTTACAATATCTTCATAATGAACCTTTCACCAAAAGCCACTTAAAATAAAATCCTTGGCTTAAAATATTTGTCTGAGCCCATGGTATGATTAAAAGGGGGTGAGTAAGATTAAAAGGGAGAGAGAGAGAGAGAGAGAGAGAGAGGAAAGGGCTGATAGTTGCCCTACTTGAACTACAAAAACATGAACACTTTGCAGAGAAATATAGTAATGCCATTAAAGCATATCATAAGGCTCTTGTAGTTAGTCAGCAGTTCTGGACTTAATATTCTAATTAAACTGATTATTCAGTCCTTAAATTTTAAAGAAAGAAAGGTAGATTTACCTGGGCAATGGCATACTTTTCTCCTGATTTCTCTACTGCTTTGATTTCTGGTGCCTCCAAGTTTATTATTATCTGCTTCATTCCTTGTCTAAGCAAACTAGAAGCAAAACTAGAAATTTGAACTTCTCAGTCAGAAATGTCTGGACAAGGAAACCTCGCCTCACAGAAGTAATACCTAAAGTCATACCAAGTAATATTACCCAATATTGATAGCAGTCTCCATCTTATCTCCAGTCAAAACCCATATTTTTATTCCTGCCTGGGCAAGCTTGTCAATACACTCAGGAACCTACCAGGAAAAACAGAAAAGTGGGAAAAAATTCAATTATTACTTGTGCTCTCCAGAGAACTTTTTAACCCATGGTACCCACCCCATTTTGAAGCTTGTCCTCAACTGCTGTTGCGCCAAGAAGAATCAAATCCTTCTCAATCTTATCTGCCACTTCATCAATCAATTCCTCCCGATCCGCACTGACAGCATTTTTGGCCTCTGCGATTTTTTTATTGAACTTTTTGTACTCTTCCTCATTGAGTTCTCGATAAGCAAGTATTAAGGTCCTCAAACCCGCATCAGCATATTCATTCACATGTGCCCTGGTTTCCTCTTCAAACTCTCTTCCGTTTTTGGCAAGCCTTTCAAACATGACACTGCATGGAAAATAATGGAAGTGAATATAACAGATGCTTTAGAACACTTCAAAAGGTAGTTATAATTAATAAAGCTTATCCAAGCTTATGACGTTCCAAGGGATTGAACCTGCAAATTTACTAACCTGTCAGCACCTTTGCAGAATAATAATAACTTTCCCTCCTCGTCTCTTACTATTACAGACATCCGCTTCCTTGAGCTGTTAAATTCTAAAACATTTAGAAGTTTATACAACCTGTAAAAAAGGAAGTGCTAATGTCACGTATAGTTTAACTCAGTTGTTGATTACTTCAAGTAGAGGAACCAATCAATGCAACATGTGCATGCCCATGATACATAGACTCTTCTAAATATATAATATACACGTGTCGGACACTCGACACTTGGATAAGGTATGGGATGTATCCTTGATATGAAAATTAGATGAATCCGACACTCAGACAAATATACTTACCCGGCATCCATACCTGAGTCCATGTAACATAGGGGAAAGCCCAAATACAAATAAAAATGTGATATAGACAAGCATCAACTGTCTGTATACATGTAATTCACAGTACAATCATCACTCATTGCACCATATATATTCAGGAAAACATGGCGTCACACCAATCATGTATTAATCTCTGCCCAGTCCACTTTGGAACTTCTGTGACACTCAAACTTTGAAATGGAAGTGTCGGCAGGGTATCTGACTTCAACAACCTAGCCAGCACCAGCAATTCGTTCAGTGTGTATTTCATGAAGCAAAGACCAGAGCAGGCAAACAGAGGTACACAGAGCCTAGAGGATGAGTAGAGACTTGGTCCTCTTTTCCATATTAAGCATGTAAACAAATGCAAGTCATTGAAGCAATCTGTATCTAATGGATGGTGTCAAGATAATTCTGTGAGCATGAGTGACACGCAAGAGTGTGTATCCTAGATAATAAATGATAAAAACATAAGAAGTGAATTCACAAATTTTAGAGAAGCCTACCTTTCGACTTTTTTACCAGACACAGGATCCAACTCATGCAATGAGACGCTTGTTTGAGTCCTATTATAGAATTCAAAGCCAAGCTCTCTTGCTGCAATCACAAAAGCCGCCTCATCCGGTGACTCAGCTTCATAGGAGACCTTCCCCGTATCTTCATCCACTTCAGGTATGGCTGTATGACAAATTGCCAGTAAACTAAGAAATTTCTGTATGACAGTGGAATGGGGTTCATTAACCCAATTCCCATTCATGATCCTTTTGTCCTCAAAATTGAAGCCTTTAATAATTGATTGTGTATCAGAAGAATTTTTTATATGGTCCTTGGCATTTACCATTTCATTAGGCAATGGAGGTCCTTTTCTTCTAGACAGAGCATTCTCAAGTTTTGTAACACCGCACCCATAAGCTGTCCCGCCTATAGAACACTTGATGAACTCCATCGAATTGCAAGTTAAAGTTCCTGTCTTATCAGAAAGTATCGTGTCAACTTGACCAAGTTCCTCATTTAAATTTGAGGTGCGGGCATAAGCTGGTTGATCAGCTTCTTCATAATACATAAGAATATCGTGACTGATAAACATGCTCTGACAAACTTTGACAATTTCTATGGACACATACAAGGAAATCGGGATCAAGTAGTTATACAACATCATGGCCGTCAGAAAGTGATAAATTGCAGCAGATGTCGCTCTTTTGGGATCAAAGAAAATTGTGGAATCATCTGGTTTTAGATACCACCTTTTCATAGTGCCATTGTCTAGGTCATCACTAGTTGTAATGCCAAAGTAAACCGATCCACCAAAAGCAATTGTAAATAAGACGCAGAATAAGAAATAGATAATTTTATCCATTTTCTTCTCAATTTTGCTTCTCTTCGAAGGTGGATCGGTAGAGTTTTGAATAACCTTTGTATCGTAACCAGTGAAGATAACAGCCCCATAAAGGTAGTCAGTATTGCGGAGTTTAGAATCTCTAAGGAGAAGCTGCTGGGGAGTAAGGGGATGCTGTTGCTCTTCAAATTCCATACTTCCAACAAAAGAGTACAAATTTGCATTTGGGTCTTCACATTTAACAAGGGCCTTAAAATCCCTGAAGTTAGAGTCCTCGTGCAGAAATGAGGTTACCTCTAAGGCCAGTTTTAGTTTCAGATTTGTCTCCCCATCAAGGTTCATGGTTTCAACATAACAGATTGCATCCTCGTAACTGGATGAAAGCAAGAGAAGATCTGCTGGAAAGAACTCATCCTTCTCCACCTTCACTATATCTCCTACCCTGAGATTCTTCCATTTTGTATGCTCAAATACTCCATCACCGCGATGTATTTTAACCTTTCTATTGTTCACCTCGACATCCTAAAAAATATATATATATATAGTACAGAATAAACGTTGGAGTTGATGTGATCCTTTTTCAAAGGATAACAGAAAATATAAGATTTCAGCATTTTGTCTAGCAATATAAAAACTCTGGTGAATAACTCTTGCAGCAAGCAAGATGCAAATGATCCAGTTATCCCACTCAATACTACACACAATCTAAAAACTGGATTCTTCCAGAGATAACAAGTAAAATGCAAGCACTATTGGAAAACCAGTAATGCATATTGTGATATCTGGAAACATTTTCGGGTGGTTATAGTAAGCAATTTAATCCAACTCTAGGCTCCTGAGACTACTTGACTTTCTTCTACTAGCTATTTGAAGACTACCACCTGGCCTAGAGTTGATCATTTGTTGTGAAACCAATTTGAGCTAAGAGTTGATCATTGTTGTAAATAGCACCAGTTATATAAATCTATAATCTAGATTGGAAATACGAAAGCATATACAGAATTGGCTTAACAATTGAGCCGGTACAAAAATCACAAGGATACCTGCTGTTTCCGTCTCCAATCCTCAATACCTTCCTTCACCATAGTCGCCCCAATCACGACAACTAGTGGAAGAATGGCACTGACAGCGGTATAAGGAGCAAGCGGAGTGAAAGCCAAGATGCCAATGACAAGGAAGTAAAAATTGGCCACCCTCCTGAACTGCTCAAACAAGGCCTTAGGAAAGAAACTTGCTGCTGTGTACTTTGTGCTCCTCACAGAGTTTCCGACATATTTACGAATCGCAGCCTCGAAGGTACCTGGTTCATTGCAATAAACAACCCTTGAAAATCCAGGTCCCCCAATATGTGAATGATCATCATCCTCAAGAGGTGCTCTCCCACATCTGAATGAATAGATCTTGCTAAAATGCAGCTTCCTCCTCTTCCTCCTCCCAGTTTCCATATCTTTCTATTCAATTAGTACTTCCTCAAACTAATTCCAAATCCAATTCCAGAATGGCAACCAAACCAACTGATAAGCACAAAATTTTCTTTCTCCAACTACAAATTCTCAATAATTTCAAGGAAAACCACCCACAACAAATACCCAGAACCACAAAACCTTAAATGAATTCAACTTTAACACCCACCCAACAATATAATTTCAAAGAACAGATACCCACTTAAGTGAATAACAACTTACCAACAATCAACTCAATTAAATTAAAACTGAAAAGACATGGAAGAAAAACTTCATCAAAGATAGATTAAAGGAACACACACACACCACAGAGAGTGAGAGTGAGAAATGAGAGAGGCAATTGCCCAGAGAAGAGGCAAGGAGAATGAGGCACAACAGGCAACAGTTTCAAAACACAGACCAAGCTAGAAAAATCTATGAATCTGGCAAAGAACTCCTATCCTTATCAGAAAATAAAAAATACCCAGCATCAGAAACTTTCGATTCAGCAATACCCAAGTCACGAGAATCGAAAATGACCAATCTTCATCATCTTTTTGGCTTCTAGACGCGCATTGGCTCAAAAAAATCCACTCAATTCAATTACTACGCAACACAAAACCATTCCTACACAGAACATCAACAACTGTCGAGCGAAAAAAAAAATCCAATCTTCAATGAAAAATCGAATTGGAAATAAAGCGAAGATCGTTGATGGGTTTGTTCCAGCTATTAATGATTTCCCACTCTCAGAAAGAGATTGGTTTTTTATCTGCAGGAAATCTTCAAGAATGCGTCAATGGTGTGGGTTGCCTTCTCCGGTAGGGATTCTTTGCTCCATGGAGCTGTACGATGTTACCCATACAGATTTTATTGTTTCATTAAAGAAAGATCTACATGTTTGTGTGTGAATTTAATAGAGGTATTTATAAGAAGTAGTGATTTATTGGTTTGGATTGAAACGCCAAACGGAGTGGGTAACCAAATTCACTTAGAAATTTGACGTATAGTATGAACACTTCTATTTTTTAAGAAAAAAAACTTTACACCTATTTCAATTATGGCTTCCTAAGGTTTAAAGTTTAACATTTTTTTTAAAATAAATATTATAACTTTTATTATATATATTTACTTTTTATAAAAAATATATTTTTAAAATTTATTTGTTAAGATCTATCAAAAAAAATTTATATCAAATACGAGTTTATATAAAAATAAATTTTAAAAAATATAACAATTTTTTTTTCATTTAAAACTCTTTTGGCTTAAAATCAATTTAAGTCAAGTTTTTTAGTTTATTATCTTTTGATTTAAAGCTAATTTTACAGTTTATCAAACGAACTTTTTATTTATCTAATTTAAAACAATTTTAAATAAAAAAATTTGACTTTAAATCTAAATTGTCAAACGAAATCTATAAACTCAATCACATATTATATGTGTTATTTAAACACAGTATTTTATCAATAAAAATTAATAATTTTATAACTAATTTTGTATGTTAAATATGTACATACAATCGTTTTTCAAGCCTTTGGAGTTAAGGGGGTCAGACCAAGAAAGAGTGAAACGTGCATGAGACTTATGGGGTCAGGTTAACTGAAAATTAATTGAGTTATGTAAATAATTGAGTAATTTGCACACACAAAAAAAAAGAAAATTTATACTTTTCCTTTTAAATTGAATTATTTAAAATTATAAAGAAATAAAAAATGAAAGAATCTGCAAGAGAGAATTCTTTTTAATCTTTACTTTTAAAATCAATAAAAAAAATTTAAAAAATGACACTTAAGCTTATATATACAAAAATTAATCTTTAAAAACAAGCTCAAACCACATTCATTGTAAAATTAAATTAATAAATAATATTAAATAATTTCTTCTTTTTTTTTATGTTAATCAAACAAAATTGAAGAGAAATTTAGCTAGTGTTGAGTACCTTATTATTGTCTTTTATTGAATCGGGAAGTAATATTTTTATACTTAGAATTATTTTTCTAAATACAAATGTTTTTATATAATACTTCTAAATTATTAATTAACTACTTGGACACATCAACTTCTACTCTATGAAGTGGAAACACAACTTCTCACGTAAATAAATATAAATACTTATCCCCTATTTGGAATAAATTTTGATAATACAGTTTAGTTTTTAGGAATATTTTTTTATCTTGTGTAATTTTTTATTTTTTATATCATATCAAGAAAAATTAATTAAAAATCTTAAAATGAATAATATTTAAAAACTTCACAAGAAAAAAATAAATAAAAAGATTTGGCATATTTAGTGTATTTTTATTTTTTTACATTTTTATTTTTTAGTCAAATCTTCATTATTTTTCAGTTCATCTTAACGAGAGCAATTATAAAGTAAAATTTTAAAATCATATTTGGATTTTTTTAATATGTTTGATAAAATCATTAAAAAAATAAGCAAAAAAATTATATGTCAACAAGATATATGGACATGTTTGTTATCGTGGATTTTAGAACAATTGAATTGGTTAAAAATATGTGGGGCTCACTACTAAATTGCATTTTATCTACTTGAATTATTAATTAGGCATTTGTTTCTCTATTAGAGATTCTTTATATTTTTATTGCTAGTACCTAATTTGAAAGGGAAATAATATTCCTGATATTGTTAGTATCATTTTTTTATTTCAATGATAAAAAATAAATACAAATTTCTTATTTTATTTTTATTCAATAAAAAAACTCGATATATATATACTAGTTATGACCTATGCCTAAACCTAAAAACACTTCCAACACAATTAGAATGGAAAGGGAGTGCAAGTGGCTCCATGGGTAAGGAAAAAAATAAAAATTGCTGAGAGAGAACATATTTTAGGAAGAAAATTGTTAGAAATCGTTGAGAAAGAATAAAATTTAGAAAGAAAATTATTTTAGGTGAGATATAATCACTTGGTGAGAAACTAAATGCTTCTTTTGATTGGAGATAATACATTTTAGAAAAAATTGCTTCCCAACCATTAGATTTACATTTTAATAAATCTTAACTATTTATTTTAAAAATATATCTTATACATTTTGAAAAAAAATGAGCTCCCTTTTATATATATATATATATATATATATATATATAATTCTATCTATAATTCTATGGTATAAAAACATATATAAAATCTCCAATATTACTCATGCTTTCTATCTCATTCAATCACATTCCTCGAATAAAACATAACTTATAGGTGTTACTGCTGCATGATATAAATCCATTTGAACTAAATTCGCATTTATGGATTGAGTTAGTTCAATTTTATCATTAGTTTCTTTTAATTTTACATAAAATAGGTCTTTATTGTTTTCATTAATATAGAAGTAGTTAAAATAATTATATGATTAAGTCACGTTTTACCGAATTCCTGAATTGAGCTAAATGCCAGATACAAATAATCAAGAAGACAAATTGTGAAAATGGGGATTTCATAGGTTTTTTGTCCAATTAAATTCCTCTGGATTCTTTAAAACAAATAAAAGCTAAAAAATTAATAAAATTATTGTGTGTATTATTCTACGAACTCATATAATTTCGATTTTATAATTATATTGGTTTAGAGTTTTATAATTATATTGCTGTTAGGATTTTAGAATATACCTATACATATTGACATTATAATTCTAGTAGGTTGTGTGAAGAGTTTAATCAAAGAAGTAAAGATATAGGGAGAGATGAAAGAATATCAAAAACACTGAGGTGACCTTTGAGCGAAAAAATAGGATTTGTTTCAATACTCGGGTTGTAAGTACTAGGTTTAAGGGTATTTTTTGTCTCATAATTGTACATTCTATAGTTATAGTGTTAGGTAGTTAGTTAGTTAGTTAGTTGGTCAGTGGATTAAATCAGTTTTGGTTAGTTAGGTTGCTAGGTCAGTTGTTAGTTGATAAGTAGATTAAATTATTGTTGGTTAGTTAGGTTGTTGCTAATAGTCGGTGGCATCAGTTTAGTTGCGTATATAGGTTGATAGTATATATATATATATATATATATATATATACTTATATACTTATCATATCAGTTGCGTAAAAGATGATTTGGGAGAATGAATATAGTGTTGATACTTTACGGTTAACATGGAATCAGAGCTTCTCGCGACGAAAGTTAAGATCTTGTAATTTTTTATTTTTTTCTCTTCAACTTTCGTTCCATTGAAAAGTTCATCTATGGCAACTTCAAATGCTCAACCATGTTCTTCAACAACTGTTACTCATTCAAACTTACCTTCAGGCCTAATTCTTCATCCTTCACTTTCATTTCTTATTGCAAATTTCAATTCCTTTGTTAGGTAAAGCTCGAAATTTCAAATTGTTTTGTTAGGAAAACTCAAATAGAGAATGTATTACATGCGAACTCTCTGTTTTAATATGTCAACGGTACTATTCCTCCACCTAATTTTGATATAATCGATTCATCTGGTGCTTGCATTTCGAATTGTGACATTGTTCTTTGGCAAACAATTGATCGAATGCTTTTGTCATGCATAACCATAACTTGATCTCTTTCAATTTTATCTCATGTTGTTGGTATTCATCATCTGTTTCAAGTGTGGTCTTCCTTATAATCCAAATTTAGGTCCTTATCTCGTTCTCATATTCACGACTTGAAGAAGCAGCTTTTTCACTCGACAAAGACCTCTTCAATGGATGTTTAACTAGATCAAATCAAGTCGATTTCGCATAAACTTGTTGCTACTGGATCTTCTACTACTGAAGAAGATTTAGTATTTCTTATGTTAAATGGTTTATCTATTGAATATAACTCACTGAAAACATTTATTAGGGATCATGTGAGATCCAGACCCGTCTCTTTTTGAGATCTTTATATATGTTGATGCATTTCTTTCCATATATGTATCTTTGTGTTGCATGGATTATGTTTTCGTTATAGAACAGCATGTTTTGTATAGGTGCTATACGTGTTAAGCATGCGGGGGTTCGGTTTTGGTTGCCTTTTTCGGTTTTCTCTCCCAGCGACGACCGCTCGAGCGGTATGGAGCTCGCTCGAGCGGGCTGGTGGCAGAGTGTTGGTCCGAGATGTGACTGCTCGAGCGGTGGGTGTGAGCTCGAGCGGGGTAATGGCATAGCGTGGCTCGAAGTGGGGTCCGCTCGAGCGGTGCTTGGGCGCTCGAGTGGTAGGTCCTGGGCGCGAAAAGCTATAAAGAGAACAAAATATCTTTTTGAGATCTAAAATATCTTTTGTAACCAAATCTCTTTCTCTCTTCCTTTTCTCTACCTTCTCTCTAGCTTTCAAGCAGCCCGGAGGTTAGTTTTTCGCAGTTAGATAGTAGATTCTTGTTGTCGGCGACGTGGGCTTCACATTCATCCGGACCGATTCTCATTCTAACGAGGTTGGATTTTGAGACGTCGAGCTTTTAGCTCTTTGAGATAGAATTCTAGAACTACAGTTGTTAAAATGATGATATATGTAATTATACTTGCTTTCACCGGGTAGAAATGCATGTGCTGCTGTTTACATGTTTAAACCTTGATTTATGGGTAAAAGTGGGTTTTATACCTTTTCTTAGTTTTATACATGATTCGGATGTG
>JAULJZ010000023.1:6417472-6435708 GCA_032270985.1 Heliamphora pulchella
TATTTTAAACTCTAATGAATATAGT
Source organism: Heliamphora pulchella (assembly GCA_032270985.1). NCBI lineage: Eukaryota > Viridiplantae > Streptophyta > Magnoliopsida > Ericales > Sarraceniaceae > Heliamphora > Heliamphora pulchella. The sequence continues at coordinate 6,417,498 of JAULJZ010000023.1, forward strand.
TTTATAAAAAAAAAACATGCATATCAGTTCATTTTCGTTGATATGTGCAAAATAAAAAAAAATTCACTGTTCCGGTAACCGTTACTGTTACCGTTACGCTGCAGCCGTTACGTCCCAAAACCACGTCATCGCTACCGTTACCGTTACAGCGACCGCTACCACTATTTGAAACCATGATTATTAGTGTCTTATAAAAATTTATTTTTGAGCTTCGATTTTAAAATTAATTATAAAATTTTATTAGGAATTTTGTTTCGAGTCGTTTTATTAATTGTTTGGGATTTTTCTCTTCTTTATTTAGTTGTTGGGTGTCACAGATGGTCTCACACAAACCCTACATCGTAAGAAAATTTATATGAAATAAGCTCTCTTATACATTTAATGGATTGGATCAAAATCTAATAAGTTCAAAGTTTTAGAAAATAAAAAAAAGCTCAATCAGAGTAAAAGGCCAAATCATTGGTTCAAGTCCACATTTTGTTTCTCCAAGCCACATATTCATTTAAATTTGAGCCCAACCTTTTTATTTTGGCCCATATATATATATATATCCATATTTGTTATATAAATAAATAAATAAAATGCATAAATGGCCAGACACATAAGGGCCCCCCTTTTCCAAAATTAGGAATGATAGGTATATGAATGTACTTCTGCATGTATCTATATGATAGAGCTATGTATGTATCGAAGTGAAATGCTCAAATCATGTTTGTCTTTTGTGTTAATTTTTTCATAAAATTATGCATGTACTTTCTCTTGTCTATATAAATAGCTAACTCTTTTTCTTTCCCCCACTTGGTTCGGCATTCTTGACAAAATTATAGAGAAAAAAAAAAAATAAGAATCTTATCTTTTGTGGTCAAATGTAATTTTTAATTCTTTAAAATATTTGTTGCAACTCTTGGGCTATAATATTAGAAAAACTTCCGTGGGCATAATATTAAAGTCTTATTTTTCTTCGGACTATCTAATGGAATCAGTAAAAGTATTTTAAAAAAAATTATGAGCTATTTTTTCGAAAATAATTAAAGAATTAATTCATTTGTAACTAAATATATCTCTAAAAATTAGGGCGTCATCCATTTTCCCAGCAAACAAACAGAGTCCGTTGGCGGTCTATTGGCCACAGCAAGAACGGTTCGTGGTCTGGCGGTTTCAGACATTGTTTGTCTCTTCGGCACAATGACTGACGACTCGAATTCCTCTGTAAAGAACGACAACTTGAACGTTGATTCCAAGGATAAGCGCGAGGGCGAGCTTGTTGACTCTGGCTCGGTAACCAAGAAGCCGAGAACTTATGCATTTGGCAGCCAAGGAGAGTCACAACCGGAATCTTCAAGTGAAACAATTGAGAAGAACAATCAGTTGTGCAACCAAAATGGTTCTTCGGATCGCAACGAGCAAAATCAAACTGCGAGTGAAGGGGTTTTTGAAATTGAAGCAGACGCGGGCGAAGATAAGGGTTCGAGGCACACGATGGAGGATGCTTGGGTTGTCCTTCCTGATGCGAGCTTGGATTTTCCTGGAAAATTGAGGTACAATTATTTTCTCTTCGTTTCTTTAACGATTATTACTTTAGAACAGTGCTTTGTAACTTGACAATGCTGGTTGTGATGAGACTATCAAATGACATTTCTGTGATTATTAAGACAATTGGTTACGTCATGGACTAAAAATGGGAGAATGTAATATAAGTATAATCAAGAGGTTCATGGAGACTCCAAGGGGAAATGTCTTATAGCTAAATACACTATTTCCGCATGGCTAAATAAGCTTTGTGGTGGAATGATGAGGTTCGAGAAGTAAAAAAAATAATGTTCTTAGAAGTGGGAAAAGGATGAAAATTAGAATAATTTCAGGAGTTATAAATGAGATTGTAAATGTTAATATATTCGTTAGATACTATAAATTAAAATTTTATGATAAGTTTTATACTAGGTTAGATAGTAAAGATGAAGAAAGTAATATTTATGAACTTGCTAAGTTGAGAAAAAGGAAACTAAGGACTTCTACTCAAGTTTTAAGAGTATAAAAAGTGAGGACTAATGGGTGTTGGTGAGAGAGGAGAAGATTAAGTAAAGATGGAAATTTTGTTTGAGAATCTATTTAAAAAAATATATTTAAAGCTCAATAGAAGAGAAATTTGACAAATTGGATGAAACCTATAGAATACAAGTTCTATTGCCGGATAATAAAGTTTGTAGTGAAAACTGTAGTAAAAATGATGGAATCAGGTAAGGTATTAGGAGCATATGTTATTCTTGTTGAGGTGTGAAAATATTTAGGTGAAGTGAGTATCGTGGTTAACAAAATTATTTAATAATCACATATTAACTAGAAAAATGCTGGAAGAGTGAAAAAGAGTATTTTAGTATCCATATATAAAAATAAATTAGATATGTTAAATTACAACTATAGAGTTTTCATAAGCTGATGAGTTATATAATGAAGTTGTGAAAGAATTGAATTAACATCATCTAAGAACATTAACAACAGTGTCAGAGAATTACTTTGGATTTATGTATCGTAGGTCAACTATAAAAATAATTCACCTGCGAAGTAGGTTAATAGAAAAGTATAGATACAAGAAAAGAGATTTTTATGTGATTTTTGTAGATTTAGAAAAAAGTTTATGATAAGGCACCTATAGTATAATATGATGAACGTTTGAGAAAAAGGAAGTACCAAAAGAGCATATTGATGTCATAAAGGATATATATGATGTTGCACTTAGATCATTCACAGGAGAAACAAGTGAATTTGCAATTACAATTGGACTAGACCAAGGATTGAATTCGAGCAGTGGTGACTCCAAGAATTTTGGTTGATGGGCTCGTTCATTAGCATAAATTTTATTTTTTATTAGCAAATAATTGTCCACTAACTAATAATTAATCATCTATTTTTTAACAAACCACAAATTAAATTAAAATTCTCCATTTATAACTAGAAGAAAATTTTAATATATTAATGTTATTGTTTTGATAAAAAATATGCAAATGCATAAAATTATGCAATTGTATTCAACAATATTTTATATTTGGAAATCGATGCATAATAGCCTTCTAGTTTCAAACACAACAAAATTAATAGGAAAGATTTATGAAACCGATACTGCGATACAACATTGTTTGTCACCACAAATTTCTTGAGTCAAAATATTTGGAGATGAATCTTACACTATGGTTGATTTTCTTTTTATAAATTGTTCTCATTTTCTTAACTAAACAAAACAATAATAATAATAATAAAAAAAATGAAAAATAAGACAATTCAAAACTAAGAGAACTAATTACGTAAATAACAAAAACAATAGTGATGAAAGTGAAATAAAATCTGAATGTAAAAGTTTATATATCTTAAATGTGAAATGATTGGACAGGTTTTGAAATTTAGAGACAAAATTATCTTGTGTTTTTGACTCATGATTAGTTTTAGTTATATTTTTAATGGTATCAATTATGAATTAGTTAAAAAAATATATCATAATAATCATAACAATGCTTTTCTTGTGGGACCAATTGACCCCATCACCCAAAGGGTAGAGTCGCCCCTGAATTCAAGCCCTTATATTTTTGTTCGCATAAGATATCATCTTATTAGATGAGACTGTGAGAGAAGTTAATGCTAAATTAAAAATTTAGATAGAAGCATTGGAGTTAAAAGAATTTAAAATAAGTAAAAATAAAATCTGACATATAGGACATAAATTTAGTAGTAATATAAGTATTAATAGTGAAGACTTAAAGATTTAAAATCACGAGATAGCAAAATGTAAATATTTTCATTATCGAGGTTAGATTATTAAGAGAGTGCAAATGTATAACTCATAGAATAAAAATTGGTTGGCTCAAGTAGAGCAGTACTTCGGTGTACTATGTGACCGACATATACCTATAAAATTAAAATAAAAATTTTATATGACAACTATTAAACCGGTGATGCTATACGGAATACAATGTGGGGATGCTAAGATATATCTCCTAAATAAAGTGAGTGTTGTTGAAATGAGAATATTGAGGTGGATGTATATTAAGAATAGGAAATATAAAATAAGGAATGAAAAGATTTATAAAATGGTAGAGATCACACTAATTGAACTTAAGAGAAAATTGACTAAGATGGCTTGGCGCATATAATGAATGTAGGCCAGTAGGTGCAATAGTATTGAAAGTGATAAGATTAATGCTAATGGAAATACTTCTGAGGTAGATATAAATTGATAGAAGATGCTTTCTTAAGAAAGGATAGGAATTTATTGAATTTAACTGACTATATAGCCACTAATAGAGCATAATGACGTAAAAGAACTCATGTAGTTGACTCAATTGATTAGGATACAAAGTTTAGGTTGGTTTGGTTTGGTTATGTCATGGATGGATTTGAAATTTGAAGATTTTTTTAATGGGGACTGGGGAGGGTGTTGCTCAAATGGTCTAATTTTGTGTTTGTCCCAACTTTTAAAATTGTCCCAACTTTTTAAATTAAGTTTGTTAAATATCAGGAAATATTACAGAAATAATATTGGACTTCTTTAGAATTTTAATGGCTTGATACGTTTTGCATAGTATTGGGATCTTGGCTTCTTGGGTGACATACTTCTATCCTAATGGAACTGGACTCAAGTCTGTGGTACGATATGTGTTATCAAATGTTATGGATGGGAGTTAGTGGCTTCTTTGGATCAGACAGTGGAACTAGTATATATAGGAACATATGTTCTGGCACGAGTAGATTGGTTTTCTTTTAACATGGGGATGAATGTCCAAATTGGGCCGTTGGACAAAATGAGAGTTGAATACCATACAGATAACATTGGATCGATTTAAGTTCACACTGAGTTGACATTAGCCTCAGTAGTGAGATGGTTTCTATCATATAATATACAAGTAAAGGAGAACCTTTCATTTGCAACTTCTAAAATCTTACCATGTGTCTCTATAAATCTTCCATGTTTCTTAACTCTTCCTTTTCTTTCCCCTATTAATTTGCAATAGTATTTGTTAACCCTTCATTTTTGTAAAAAAATAAATAAATTATTCTCCATATTTTTCTCTTGACTCTTATTCTCCCACTTAATATCAGTTTTTGTTTTATAATTTTTCACAAAATTCCTGGAAGTTTGTTCCAAAGAAATTGGGTTAGATTATTTCTGATGAATGCAAAAATTAGCATACAATTTTATTATTATTTGAATTGAATAGCTTTATACTTATTACATTAATTCTAACAGTTATTTTTCCTATGAGGTATGGAATGATCTTTTAATTACAAAAGATGATGCACGGACTACAAATAAGAGACAATACCAAATTTTAACTAAGTTATTGAATTTATGAAATTCATGGTAATCATTTGATTATATCAAATGGTAAATAATTTGAAGAAATTACTGGCCTTATATAGTATGATCATGATTTTATAACAATAATGCCCTACTTCTGATGTTAAAATAATTTACTAAAACAAATTGTTGTTTGAGATCATATGTATTAGAAATCAGAATTTAAATGCTGTCTGTGTCATACACGCGTAAGAAGCTAGTTTTTTGTGTTTGCCCTATTCCTCATGATTCATTAATGTGCTTGAACAGTATGCAAAATATCATGGATCTTTATTATCCAACTTGCTTGAGCTTCCTGCAATTACAACTCGATTATCTATATAGGTTGCTTTCTTTCATTAGGAGCAGCTTGTTGTTTCGCTTTAAAGTCATTATTACTTTCTTAACAATGTCCCTTTAAAAATTATATTGGTGAAGCCATATTTGCTAGATTCACTCTCCCCTCCACCCTGCGTAACTCCCTCCCCAAACAGTGAGAGAGGGAGAGGGTAAAAAGAATGGCAACTTAGAAAGCGTCTTGCAACTGTTGTTAAGGGAAATTTTTACTTTCTGAACTGGAGAACTAAACATTGACTTTGTTTCTATATGTTTTTTTCTTGACAGATGTGCACATTATGCAATTTATGATGGGCATGGAGGTCGGCTAGCTGCCGAGTATGCACAGAATCATTTACATTCAAATGTTCTTTCAGCAGGCTTACCACGTGAGTTGGTGTGTTTGCTTGGTCTCATTTGATGCATTTTTAAGCATTTAGTGGGTCCTAGATTGTCATTTGAACCTTGAACAACTTTTTTTGGATACTTCTCTCGCTTACGCTTATGTCCAGGATTCCATTTCATTGGAATTGTTTAATCAGCTAAATAAAAAATCTCTGCAGACTGTGCTCTTTGGTCTCCTTGTAAGACCATCAACTTCTTAAGCAACTAGTGGAGGCAACGTGACTTACAGTTTATATTTATAAGAGAGACATGTGTCATCTTTTGTCGCAAGTTTGAAACCTCAAATAGGAGTCACCCTTTCAAATGAGTTCCATGGTCTCTGTGACTCTCCGAATTTCCGATGACATCCAGAGCGACCAAAAAAAAAATATCTATTTTGCGGAAAAAACAGAAACAAACATCCTATAAAATAAAAAGTACTGTAATGTAACAATATTACAATCCGACAATATAAAAAACATAGAAGTAACGAAGTTCTTAATACAACGTTCCTAAAAAGAGGCAGAAATGTCCTAAAAGAAAAGAACTACATAATGGCTCAGGTGGGCCAGGGTTCCACCACTTCCTTAACATAGTTGATGGTGGTCTTGTCCGACTCATCAAAACCTGGTATGAAACGCCATGAGCTGCGATGCCCAGTAAAAGCAGAAATACATACAAGTATTTAAAATAACAACATGACAAACAGTTCACCAAGTACCGAGAAGGGATATACAAGATAAGTTTCAAGATAATGGTTTCTTTAGTTTTACTAAGGTTGATTAAACTAGGTTTATACTAGGTTCTCATGACCGTAAGAACCATCCTAACCCCGATCAACAAGCACGGACTAAGATTACCAACTGAAAAGTGCTCCTTCGGCCATGTTGACGCTTATCATAGTTGAATTAAGTATCCAACGAGGGCATCCAAAGGACAAGGGCGGGCACTCCCTAACATTAGGCTTTTGAATCTTAGGTCAAGATTTAGTGCGGGATCAACGTAAATCTACACTGATCATCCAACCGTTCACATTCTTCACTAAGTGAGGTACTCTCTCAAAGTAACAACACTGATCATCCAACCGTTCACATTCTTCACTAAGCGAGGTACTCTCTCAAAGTAACAGTAGGATATTTCCCCAAAACATGTGCAGGGTACTTCCTTAAAACATATGCATGGTACTCCACTGAGAAAAACAATTCACAGGGTACTCCCGGAAACCATCTACAAGGTACTCCCATGAGATAAAATATCCACGGGATACTCTCCCGAAAAATGCCATCACCCTAAAGTTCATTTCAATCCACATCTTTATTAGGAAGGTTTGTGATTCTCGCAACCCGTACCCGATGAATGTAAGCATACAACCCCATGGTATAAGGATAAAGTACTAACTCGTCATTATAACATGCACATGAACGTAAGATATAAAATTAATTTGGGGATATCTCATTTTATCGTGCCTAAAACTAAATGACAAAACATTAGGCTAAAATGTTAATACTCAACTAACACATCTCCTTATCATAACAATATTTGGTGCACAATTAAACAATCCCAATATCATACCACATGCTTGCATTATTTAAACTAAAATATCAATATGCAATAAAGTTAATTCATTATTTTCAATACAAGTTTTTCACACACACACACACACACACACACACACACACATATATATATAACCCAATAAATAATAATGCATGACAAATCAACTAAGTTAAAAGTTTCGAGCTGCCGTTGATATACCTTGAGACTCAAAACCACAACAGAGTTTCACATGTACAGCCACTGATAAATAGGATTAAAAATAGTAAATCTTTACAATAATTTCTAAAAATTTGCAGGTAACAAGTTTCAGATATCCTTTACATTTTTCATGAAGGAAACCTTTCCAAATTCTGCTTCTAAACATGAGTTTTATTTAAAATAAGAAAAGGTAATAGATCTCGATTGATATGAAACACAGGACAGAATCTGTCTCCTTAATTCAAAAATCCAAACAGTGCCCCTTATGAATAATTATTGAATATTTTTGAAGGAGTGGAAATGAATGTTAGGGAGTTTTGGGACTTGGCTTTGCTAAAAAATACTTAGTATTTTTTGATAAAAGAATTTTTAACTACAGAGTGTCTAGATCTGACACACTTTGGGAAAAATAACATAACTTGGTGTGTACTTGGAGATTTCAAGTGATTCCAGTGGGATTGGAAAGATAAAGACAAAAATTTAACTTTTCCCATTGGTTTTATGCAAAAATTCCTTTTCTACAAGAAGTGGTACTATTTTAAAGTTGGTTGTTGTAAACAGTGTTTAAGCCATTTCGAGTTTGGAATTTTTTAAAATATGAAAATCATGAAACTAGGCTCCACGAAAAACCATGCATGCAAAGGACATCCATACTAAGCTACATTAAAATTCTTAGATCCAAACTCTGAGATTTGACCCAAAAATAAATTTACACAAAACAAGAAAATACTGCTGTAATTTCAGGGCTGAACACAAATGTCATGCATGCACATCTTCTATGGTAATTGATTCTTAATTGCATGGCTCTACCCCTCACAAAATAAAAGGAGTTTAGAAGGGGATAAGTCCATCTTATGGCAAAGAGATGAGACATAAGCTTCCTTTGAACCTTTAAGGACTAGGGGAATGGCATAAATACATTCATATATATAAAATTTCTACCTTGTATGTGTTGGAATAAAGGTGAGAAATAAGAGGTGTGAAGATCTCCTTTGAAGAAAAAAGTGAAGAACACCTCCACATCTCCTCTACTTTTCTTCTCTCCCTTCTTTTTTCTTCTTCTTTCGCTCAAAGTCTCTCTTCTCTCTCTCTATAGATTTTGGTCAGGAGGGGGGAGGAGGAGTTGAAGTATAGTGGGTGGGGTGGAAATGATGAAGGGGGTTAAAGTGATGGGCTAGGGGCCATTAAGGTTGCATGCAATACTTACATGATAAGACCTCTGAAGGATTTCTTACATTTCTTATATGGGGTAGAGGTTTGGCCGACCAAGAGCGTATGGGGCTATAATTGCTGAAAATTTGAATTTTAAATGTATATAATGAGAACTATGTGTGCTACCACTGTCAATCGCTCTGCATGTCACTAGTTCCTAAAAAATACAATGAGTAGAAAAAAAAGTTATGGAATAGTTTAATGAACTAGTAAGACTAATAACGATAATGGATAGAATCTTTTTTGGACACAAAAAATAAAGACCCATTAGCTTTTTGGACCTTAACTTTCCCAGAATAAGTAGAGTAAGACGAAAACAAAGAGAGAGAGCCAGTAATGTGATCAGTGGCACCGAAGTCTATGATCTAAGGAACATGAGAGGCAAAAGTACTAAGTGCACTAGGATACATACCTGAGTGAGCAAAGTTGGATGAGGAAGTAGAAGCTATAGAAGGAGGGATGTCAACTTGGGCCATCAATCACTTGAGAGTAGATAACTCATCCTCAGAAAGAGGGTCAATCTCAACTTTCACCAGATGAGCCTGCAGAAGTCTTAGAGAGATGAGCATGGAAGTGTATAGGACCACTACGACCACACCCGCGTCCACCCCCACGTCTCTCTGAGTAGGATGACCATGTAACTTCTAGCAGTGTTCTATAATATGATGGGCTTGCCACAGTGCTCACACCGCAATTGGTTATGATCTACTGGTCCGCTTTTCCCCCCATACTTGAATGACTAGGCTTGCCAATCGGTGAGATAGATGTGATAGTTAATACAGAACGCTTCTGAATAAAAAGGGGCACCATAGCATGACGTTAGCTCTCCTCCTGTTGAGCACAGGCATACGCCTTCCTCAAGGTCAGGAAACAAATCTCGGCCAAAATCTGCATACGAATCAAATTGTAATCAACATTTAGGCTAGCAAGAAAATCATAAACATGCTCATTTTCCACCATTTTCTGAAAAGTAGCGGCATCAGTAGTACAAACTGCTTGAAAGTCCTGATAATAATCCATCTCATTCCACAGACTAGTCAACTTGGCATAGTACTTGGTCAGTGACTGGTCTTTCTGATTCCAGTCCACGAATCTTCTTCCGCAACTCATATAGTTGAGTATCATTGCTAGTTTGAGAGTAAGTTTGAGCGGTTGTTGACTAAATCTTATGCGCAGTATCTAGAAATAAGAAACTACAACTAATAGAAGGCTGTATAGCATGTAGCAACCATGACATGATTAGAGCGTTGTCCTAAATTCACTGTGTGAGAAAGCCCAGCAACAGTTGGCTTTTTTGTTTCACCAGTAATATACCAAGATACATCGCTAATAGCAATGGCTAAATTATAAGTACAAGACCAAATCAAATAATGACCGCCAACCAACTTAACATGGCTAATATGAAGAGATGGACTGCTATTATGAGTCCCTGAATGACTCAACCCAGTCTCTTCAATACCATCGGAAGGCTTACCAGTATTAGACATTGCTATGAACTAAGTAGCATGGACACGGACACACGACATAATACTGGCACGACACGGACATTCTGACACGTTGATTTTAAAAAAATGCAGGACACAAGAGCTTAGAACACATTTAAAATTTATATTTTCATATACTTATATGTTAAATATATAAATAATTTGTTCAGAGGTAATTGAAAATATATAACATATCACTAATAAAGTAAAAAAAGTCATATTTCATCATATAAATGTTTCAAAACATATTTAGTGTGCATAATTTGCATTTTGAATATTGCAAAACATTGTTACTATGAAAAAATTCATCACATTCGGAGAGTTCGAGAAATGTCGTTGAAGTGTCCATCAAGTGTTGAAAAAGTTTATAATTTTGTAAATTTAATTTTATCAATTAAGACGCATCTAAAAAGTGTTGGACTCGGATCTAAAAGTGTCCAAAGAGTGTCGTGTCCGACATGAAACGCCTCATTCGGAAAAGTATATGTGCTTCTTAGGCCATGGATAACCAAGAAACAAGCAGTAACAGGTCGAAAGAATCAACACAGAACAATTAACTCTGCAACGAACTCGAAGCAAAGGACAATTGAAATACGAGAGAATCAGGAATACTTAAAGCAAAGCATTGTTCTCAATCCACCGTGTGCGAGAAGATCCCACGACAATTGGTCATTGCGAGCAGTAATGCCTAAATTATAAGCACAAGACCAAATTAAACAATTAATAGTGCTAATCTGAAGAAATGGACAGTCACTATGCAGAACATCTCAACTCGGTCTCCTCATTACCACCGAAAGGCTTACCAATATTGGACATGGCCATGGATAACTAAGAACAAGTAGCAACATGTCGAAAGAATCAACACTGAACAATTAACTATGCAACGGACTCGAAGCAAAGGAGAGTTGAAACACGAGAGAACCGAGAATACTTAGAACAATCCAAAAGGAACCAAATAAGCTACTGAAACCTTAGCCGCCACTAGCAGACCCGCAAAAACACAAATCAAACCCCATCCTCAATTGTGACTTGTGGAAAATAGATCAAAAAACTACAAAAATAGGAAAAAATGGATAATACATCAAACAATTCAAAAATACAAGGGAATATCAGAACTCCCATCTCCAAGGCTAATCGATCATCCTGTAGTGTTTTTTTTGGGTAGAACAACGAGCAGAAAGAGGACAACGAAAAACAGAAAGAAAAAGGAAGAAAAAAGTGATTAAATCTTCCTTATAAGAGATCGTGCTCTGATGTCACGTTTGTACAAAAAAAATATAGAGAGAAAACTAGAGAGAGAATAATCATGCTAAAAAACGATAGAGTTAGCGTTCCTCCCCCACCACTATTATTTATATATAATGAAATCAAAGTACAATAATATTCTTAAAATAGATACCTAGTAAATTAATAGGTTGGAGTGCAATAGAAGATTTTTTGATGGCGTAGAAATCCCAATACACAAGTTGACGGGCATTTTTCTTAGCAATTTATATAGTTGGCTTTCTGAGAAAGGAACTCAGTATTTTTAATATTATAGATTTCATTAACTCTCTTTCTTTAGGTTGACTCTTTTTCTTATAGAGGTTTCTTTGTTGAAATTTGTTTTTGTAAGAGTGCTTGTATTTGGGTGGCATTTCTTTAATGTCATTTCTGTTTAATATATTTTATCCTATCAATGAAAAAAAAAGTTAGCCAAGATACGGTCAAAGCAAGACACCTCATGGTCACCCTAATTACCCCTCCACAAGAAATCAGAGTCGTCCTTGTCAAGGACTTGCCTTGGTCGAATACAAAATAAAAAAATTTATTTGTTTTTTTTATTCTTTTAGTATTGCATTATATATAGACCAAATACAAAGTTAATACAAAAAGGAATCTGTTTGATCACAAAAAATATTAGCAGTAGTTGCTAAAATTAGGCATAAAGTACATCAATATACCAAAATAAAAAATAAGAGTTCATTTAGCAGGTCAGCAACCCTAGGATTGGAGGTTTAACTAGATGTGAGTTGCATTTTTTGTTTTGTTTAACGAAATAGACTATTTGGTTTTATTTCTTAGATTTAGCCCCAGTTTATCATGTCTAAAAAGATGACTTTTTTGCAAAAAAGCCAGCTTTTCAGTTAGATTGTTTGGTATCTCTAAAAAGCCCTACTAACTTTTTAAATTTCTTTTTCCAAGAAAAAGCCCTAAACATTCCAAACACTCGTAATATTTTTTTTTGGGAATGAAATGACTATAATATTCTAAATTAAAGGTTAACTCTACACTCAAAAACAAAAAAAAGTCGGGCCATTATCCAAAACACATTTAAAAGCGAAAAGTAACGGTATATTAAACATTTTAATAAAAAGGAAAAAAGAAAAAAAGCTACTCTACAAAATTTATCTCAAACAATCTAACTTTTTTTTCTTATTTTTTTTTTAATTTTTGAAAAAACTAAACATCTTAGAAGCCATGTGTTTTTTTTTTTTTTTTTTATGTCTCAAACAAGGGCTTGCACTTGTATTAAAATAAATAACATTTTTATGCAATTTATGGTCCTCTTAGTTTTTTAAAATTTCAAACAAAGTTTAAACATACCCATAACGTACCTAAAGCGTACCTAACTATTAGGAAAATCCACAGTACTTTCTTCGAGTATTTGGTATGTTTTTTTCCATACTGGCGCCGTTACGTGTGCAGCACCAGTTTTGGAGTACTCGTGCTTCTTTGGATAAGAGATAACCTTTGGATAAAGAACCTTAATACCAAAAAAATAGCAAAGATGTCCTAAATCTTTTTCGTCTCAAGCTCTTGAAATAGATGATGTTTAACCTTAGAGATAGCTGTAGAATCAAAACAAGTGATGATTATATCATCCACATAAAATAGCAAAATGACAATCTCGACAGTTGTGTGGCAGAAAAAATGAGCAAAATCATGAATGCTAGGGTGGAAGCCAATTTGAATAACAATAGATTCGAAGTAGTCATACCAGGTATGAGGAGGTTGTTTCAAACCATAAAGGGCACGACATAAACGATATGCAGATCCTGGGGATGGGAGAGGCCCGGAGGAAAGCGCATATGGACTTCCTCATTGGATGGTTATTAAGGAAAGCGTTTTTCACATCCAATTGGAAGAGAAGCTACAGATGAACTGCAACAATAGAGATTAAAGCAAATGTTTCCTATGTTCTTGAGAAAAACTTTGGCCTTATAACACTCTAGGGAATCACCGGAATGAGTTTTACCTCTATAAACCCACTTGCAACCATTGGGATTTTACTTGCATGCAAGGGGACCAACTCTCAAGTACAAGTTTTTTGAATAGCAGTTAATTCCTATTTCATTGCATTAATCCAGTTAGGATCAGTGCATACTTCTTTATAAGATTGGGGTTTAGCATAAGAATGAATAGTTGATAAAAAGGCACAATAATAAAAAGAAAAGCACCTATTAGAGAAACCAATTCTTGTCGACCCAGTGCAAGCTCGCAAAAGGTAGCGTCTTTTAGAAGATCTGGATCCACAGAGACAGAGGGGACATTGTCAAAGCTTGTTGATAAGGGTTGAGATGGAGGAGTTTGCCAGTAAGAATAGATTAAAGAGGAGAGAGAACAACAAAAGTATGACACAGGGGAGAATGGTTAGAAACAAGTATACTCCTTAGAAAACACATTAGGAAGCAAATTGATTTTGGAGATAGGGGCATATGTAGAAGGAAAAGTGAAGTAGGATAGTGTTCTACGAACTCGGCATGACGAGAGACGGAGACGTTTGGAGACTGGATCATAACATCGATATCCTTTTTGTTGAAGATAATACCCAAGAAAACACAAAGAGCTGAGCGTGCATTGAGTTTGGTGTGCTCCCTTTTGGGAAGAAGAGTAAAGCACACTAAACCAAAGACATGTAACAATGAGTAATTCAGAGTGATGATAGAATATTTTATAAGAAGAAATCTCAAAAAAGAGAGGAATAGGCATACACTTAAGAAGATAAACCGAACTAAGAACAACTTCTCCCTAGAAAACGATAAGAACAAATGAGGAAAGAAGGGGGTGAGCTGTGTTAAGGATGTGAAGATTTTTCCTTTTAGCTCTATCATTTTGTGTAGGAATACCAGGGCAAGAAAATTGAGGAATGGTGCTAGATACTCCTAAAAATTAGTGAATTTAGTTAAAAAATACCCCCACCCAAATTAGAACGAAGAGTTTTGATGGCTGTAAAAAAATTAGGTGTGAATCATTGAGTGAAAGTGCGATTTATACAAAATAAATCGAATTTGTGAGGCATGAAATACACCTAACAAATTGATTATGGTCATAAAAAAAAACATAGTACACAGTACCACTCTTTTTTGCTATAGAAGAATGACCCCCCACGTTAGTATGGATAAGAGAAAAGGTGAGGTGGAAAAAGTATTTCTATTAAAAGGTAAAGCTGATATTTTACCAAGTTTACAACTACACTCTTAAATGTCACTGGTAGAAACTTTACGTAAGGACTTAAAGTGAACTATAGTCTTTAAACGCTCACTAGACAAATGGCTTAACTTAGAATGCCAAATATAAAAAAGCAATGATTTTTTATTTAAACAAAAAGAGGACCTAGCAGTAGAAAAGAATTCACAAGAATGTGCAAGCCCTCTAAAACATATAAATCACCAACTGTGCACCTGATTCCAATATGCTTTTGTGACATCCGATCCTGAATAACACAGCGACAAGAAGAGAACATAACATCAAAACCAGAGTTTGAAAGTTGACTAAAAGATACTAAACTAATAGACAATTGTGACATATAGAAGACATTAGGAATAAACAAAGAAAAAATGAAGGGAGAACATAACTAATAGAAACAACATGTGTATAGGAGCCATTGGCAGTGCAAATAGTGATAGGAGAAGAGTGAAAACACAATGACCAAGACTGGACTGGTCAAACATCATATGATAAGAACTAAAATAAAAAATCCAAATAGTGGGTGAAATACTTGAGAAATATGAACCGTGCAAACTTGAATGAGAGGTGGTTATAGCAGAAGCGTGTGGCTGCGTTCCAGAGGATGCAAGCATCGTTTGAAACTTGCTTAAACAAAGACTATAGGGAGGGAGAGGGAGCACCGCTCAAAGTAGGTGCCGCAAGAGTCGTCGGAGGATGATGTGACTGAGAGAGTGGCTGGTATTATGTGGAGCCATTGGAAGTAGAGGGTTGCGGGAAGGAGATATGGCCTTTCGGTTGTGTAAGTTTAGGACACATAGTCTTCCAATGGCCTTTTTGATGATTGAAATTGCAGTTATCCATTGCTCGGGGATTCCCCGTGATCTGAATAAGATGGAGGGATGGTGTTGGCAAAAATGGATGCCGAAAAAAAGAAGTGACAAACACATTATGAGAGTAGCAAGTGGGGAAACTTTAAATCGAATATCTTCAACAATGAGTTCATGAACGGCACCATCTATAGAAGGCAAAGGTGAGCAATGTAAAATAGCACCCAAAAAGGATCAAACTGATCTCGAAGAGTCGTAAAAAATGTGCCATGTTCTGCTTCTCTCATAGCTGCCAGCCATCTGTATGTCCTACGGTTCCATAAGGGCCAACTGATCCCAATACAAAGTCATCTCATTGTAGAAATCCTGTTAATGAGAAATCCTGAATGGACTTATCTCTCAGTTTGGCACTTTCAATTCATATTGTTTGGCAAAATTGGACTCAAGATACATACGTTTCAAATATTTCCACAACTTCTGAGGGGTATCATACTTCGAGAAGTTCCTACCAATGCTTAGTTCCATTGAGTTATGTAACCAATTAAGGACTTGAGCATTTTCCACATCTCATTGTGCATCAGAATGCTCATATGCATCAAATTTAGGATCTAAAGGTATAACGGCAGTGCATGTCACGTAACCCCATTTCCGTTTACCAAGTAAAAAATTTCGCATCATATTTAGACCAATATGAATAATTATTTCCATTCAATCTGATGTTAATAGCTTCGTCAGGCATTGTATAACAACAAAGGGAAATTACAAATAGTGAAAACCTCGTTGTTGTGAAAGTCCAATAGCCCAAAAGCTGTTGTGAAGGCCGAATAGCCCAAAAACCCAAAAGCTAATGTGAAAGCTCAATAGCTGAAAACCTGTTGTCATGAAGACCCAAGAAACCAAGAGAACACAAGAGAACCAGAAACTAATCCACCAGAGCAAAGCAAAGAGATCCAGAAACAAAGAGAACCGAATAACAGAGGAAATAACCAAAACAACACAAGAAGTAGCAAACCAGCGAAGATCCAAGGTCGCCGGTGTTTGAACTTTAAAGATCCAAGGTCGCGAGGTCAAAAAACAAAGCAGTGAAGCCAAACGATAAACTGACAAAGGTTGTCAGAGTAATTGAGGGTCAGTCGACATCGCCGGTGGCTCATGAAGGTTGGGCGAGGGTTGAGTCGCGATGTGGCCAAGAGAACCTCACACAGACCTTGTTGCAACTTGTCAATGAATAGAAGATCGAAAAAGTTTGAGAGGGGTCAACAGTGATCGAAGAGGGGTTGACGGTGGTCTGGGAGTGGTCGTCGATGATCACTAATGTCCTTCAAGGCTTGCAGTGTCCTTTAAGGCTTGCGGTGGTTTGTGATTGCTGAAGGGGGAGAAGAATGGTGCAATTGTTGCGATGGAGGCGGGGGTTGTGAATAGATATTTTGGCAAGTAGTTGCCTCTGATGCCACGATAGATTAACTAAAGGTAAAATAATTACAACTTAACTAACTATTACAAGGCTAAGTGAGGTTATATACACTGAACCTAATAACCAAAATACTAAAGTACGGTCAACCCAAAACACAAGAAACATAAAAGATAATGACCCACAAAATACACTTACACACACGGATGGAGAGTTACCCCCCTGCGGGTATATATTATTTTAATTAGTTTGTCGGTTGCTCTGTTTTCTTTATTCCCTTTTCACTATGCTTTCTTGTTGATTTGAATTATCGGTCATTGCCTATGAATCTTTGACTTCACTTTTTACTCGATTCGGTTTATTGTATACTTCCATATCTGTAATAATTGCACTTGTTTTAAATTTGTTTCGATAGCTTTATGTTCTTTGGATTGTTATCATATATGTGTAAGGACTATGGTTACCCTAATTCTAGATTTACTCATTATGCTATTTGACAATCACAGTTGGATATAAAAGCTGCCAAGAGGGCCATACTGGACGGTATGTTAGTTCATGTGCTTCTTTTTTATTCATCTGGTTAATATTTATTATTTATTATAAGTAAGATGGCTTTTGGTGGTCAAATTTGTTTTTTTTTTTCTCTTTTAAATAGAGGTTTTAACATTTCATTTACTTTTCCAATAAAGGTTTTCGAAGGACTGATGAGTCACTTCTTCAAGATAGTGCTGCAGGTATTGTTTAGTCTTCTTTCTGCATAATTTGGCATTCCGTTGAATTTTATTTCTACACTCTCAGGTCACAATGTTTGATCCATTGCTTTGATATTCTTGTTTTTATTTTTTGACTTGAGAATTCAATGTATAGGACAATACGAAGTTTTCACACAAGATTATATTATTAAGCACCAGCACTTGTAGATTAATCCACGACAACTCTCCATAGTTTTTGGTACTAATGCATAGTAGTAATGTTAGCCCAAGGGCTTCTTTAATTGATTTTGATGATTTTCATAATTCATTTTCTATAAATAATCGTCTTTAAT
>JAULJZ010000023.1:6444326-6461289 GCA_032270985.1 Heliamphora pulchella
AAGGGTGAAAGCTTCTCCCATCCCACAACACCCACAACACCCACAACACTTTCCCTATTAGCAAACCCACTGTTGAATCCCTCCTTCACCCTCCCCTTCTCTCTCTCTCAAACCCAAAACCCTAATCGCAGCAATGTTGCAAAATCTCTCGGACTGAATCGACAGCAAACACACACTGTAACCGCCATGCCTTACTCGGCAATCTTCATTCACAACTCTCTCCGAACCTTCCCTCACCTCACCATGTCTTTCAGACAACCTAAAACCACCATAGCCGCCACAACAGCCCCTCTACAGCTCCGTCGTCGCTTCCATTTCTGCCCTAGAAACATTAAACTCCTCCGCCCCCAACTGCCGCCGCCGCCACCGCCGTTGGTGGCTCTTACGATCCACCGCAGCTTAGATTGTGTTTCGGTCACCGGCGTCCTCCGGCGGTGTCGCCATAGATCACCTTTTGCTGCGACTTGCTCGGCGGCTGCATATGGTTTTTACTCTACTCTGGGTTTTAACAGGGAAACCGGTGGTTCTTATTTATATCATCAGAATTCGCGCTACAGCCGGCTGGCCTATGATGAATATGGTTCCGACGAGGATTCTGATAGGGAACTCGAGGCCGGGCAATTGGTGAGTTTCAATTTCATTAACTTCAATTGGGTTAGTAGGTTTTACTGTACTTGATTGTTTTGCTTCAAATTTGGTGTTGGTTTAAATAAAACAAAACAAAAAAGGGTTTTTCTTTGTTTGATTGCTGAGAAAATGTTAAAAAAACAAGATGAATACCCAAACCTTTGATTTCTCATCACCCGGGCTGTTGTAAATATAGATTAACATCCTCAGTTGAGGTTGCTGCATTATTGGAAACATGAACGAATCAAACACGTAATTTTGCTTTCTTATATTTTTCTTATTTTCTGAACGGAAGTTGGTTTGTTTTTCAGTGCCAAAACATTGCACTAGAAACAGATGCTACTTGGGGCCCCCCCATGCACATTAGTCATTAGCTATATATAAGAACATTCCTATTCAATTTCTATGCCATGTTATGATTGTTATCCAAGCAAACCCAAAAACTCAAAAAACCATAATTCTGCTCTTTTATAAACGAAATAGAACTCAATTTCTTTTGAAAGACCACATGTTCTTTTCTCTCCCTATACACCTATCAACTGAACTAGTGAAGGATGTAAAGCATAGCCCCATTACAAGTTTTCCTTCTCTGTTTGGGCAAATGCCCACTTTCCAAACATGCAACGTCTGCCACTTTCCAGAACACCCAAATGAGGGACAGAACCATCATCCATATATAGCTGACCCCCTGGCGGTGAACAAGATGATAACCCACTTATTCGTCCTCTAGGAATAGTCTTTGGGCATATTTAATTGCAATATTATTGTAGTGGGGATTGAATTATTAGTTGAATTATGGGGGATAACTGATAAGTTATATCATGTGATAAAGGGCTGGAAAAAGATAAGATAAATGATTCAATAACACAGGATTATGGATATGATTATGGAGATAAGTCACGTATAGAAGATAAGTTACATCTTAGGATAAAGTGATGGGATACAAGATTGATTACAATTGAATTATATATCAAATATCATATAATTATTTTTTATTATGTTTAATTAGCATGGGATAAATGATTGAATAAAGAGAGAGAATTATTTTTAATAGTTGGATTTACTAGGAAAATAATTTGGATAAGCCTGATTTTGATAATCCCACCATTTCTTCGGTGCTAGCATTCTCTCAATTAGTGCCACACATATGGTATAACTCATACAATTGGCTTAATTTTAAGACTCTAATCTGGAAAATAAATGACAAATTAAAAGCTTTTGGGTTCCACATATCTCCCTACTCTTAACCTCCCTTTACTATCTGGAAATCAAATCCCATACTGACTGGGAAACTTGTGGGACCAAATCCCACAATCCTTTCTTTAGTCCGACAAACAAAATAACCTTACTTCTTTTGATCACTGACTCACCAGCGTTGAAGGCCCAAATTTTCTGCTATATTTGTGGGATATATTCTTCATTTTAACTCCTCCAGTACACTCTCTCATCAGATTCTAATTCCCATGTACATCGCAATTTTTTTTTCGACATTTGCTTTTTCACCATGCATACTTCTTCCTGGGAAGTATATTTTCTGTAAGAACTATACCATATACTATGCTGGTGCTTTCTGTTCTTGATTTGTGATCACCAGTGTGCTTCAACCCTTGATAACATTGAAGAGTGGAAGTGGAAGTTAACCATGCTCATGCGGAATGAAGATGGACAAGAAGTGGCGTCGAGGGAGAAAAAAGATAGACGCGATTTTGATCAACTCTCGGCACTGGCAGGCAGAATGGGTTTATATAGGTATCGTTAGCTTCTATAATATTTTTTGCATTATGTTCCTTTTTCTTTAACAGTCTTATTAGGTGTTCTGAGATATTTTCCTCTTTGGCAGCCATCAGTATGCAAAAGTAATTGTTATCAGTAAGGCCCCTCTGCCAAATTATAGGTCTGATCTGGATGATAAGCGTCCGCAAAGGGAGGTATTTTCTTGCTTCCATGAACTCTTTGTGTTAGATGATCCCCTATTCGTGGCTGTGTTATATTGGTTAAAGGAATGAATTGTTTTCGTTTCTGCTAGAGCATAATCATGTGAGAAAAAAATTTAGTAAGTTGGAATAAGGAGCATGATTATCGCTTGTTATAAGAGATGAAATTTGAACTTCAAAATTTCATTTCTGATGTTAGCTCATCTCGTATAATTTAATAGTAATGTTGATGTTGAAAACTTTTAGGTCATACTACCTTTTGGGTTACGAAGAGAAGTGGATGAACATCTTAAAGGATACATTTCTAGGAAGTCTGCAAATAAGGAAAGCTTTTCAGATAAGACCCTGTCAAGATCAAGCAATTTATGCAGTATTGATATTTACGATGCAGTTCATGAGCCAGAGGAGCCTTTGGTACGAAACAGCATTGTAGCAGAAAAAATACTTCGGCGCAAAAGCTTGCAACTGCGCAATAAACAACAAGATTGGCAGGTTATCTCAGGCTTAGAAATTTATGTGATCACTTTATTTTTTCGTAATTAGTGTATCTTCTGGCACTATTGTTTGGATTTATTAATGAAAGTTGATGTTTTGTATTTGGTGCATGTCTTGGAAGAATTCAGGCCACAACATTGTAATGTAGAGATATGGCTTCAGTAGTTTCTCTTGGGTTAATTCAGACTTCCATTTTCTTTAGAGTTCACTTATAGCAAAAACTGTGTATTTTGGAGCATTATTAAGTTAGAATGTAAGTTCTTATTGACAGAGTAGTCTAGTAGGGGTTGGGATAGGACTTTGTTTTGGCTTGCTAATGATACCTGTCCATTCCATGCCTCTCTGGCCATATTGCTATAAAGCGTGTTAGAATGCAATGTTATGTATTTGGTCATATTTAATCCAATATACTTGCAAATAAAGAAAATGTGATCTGCTGACTTGTTCTTAAGTTTCAGTGAAATGATTTGAAATTCGATGATGAGTGCATAATTCATTCCTTTTCATGTTGAAAGGTTAAAGTCATGCTTATTTGATGCAGCCATTGATATATAAGTCTTTGTTTTAGTTACTTGCAATAGAATAATCAACTTTGAGCATGTGCGGGATAGGATGGAAGCTCATCCAACTGGGAAAGATAATTTGGTTTACGTATGAAAAGCTTGTGATAAATGGTAGGCTGGATTATCTTTGTGCTTGAAAGAGACTATTGGATTATCTCTTCTCTTATTTGTGTGATTCTTACGGTCCTTTTAAATGGTGTGTTGGTTTTTAAGATGGTATTAGGCAATTTGAACCTCTTTTCCATACTTTGTTTATTGTGGTGTTCCTTGAGCAGAATTATAGTGCTGGTTGCTGTAAATCATTGATGGTTGTGTAAAAAAAGGTGAAAATGACTAATGGTAGTGTGGAAGAGAGAATGAGTAATCCCACGTAAACGTTTTCTTTTTATTTACTGTATCACCCTTTTCAGATGCATATCTTATTAGGTTTCTTAGGTTGGTCTTCCATTTTCTTGAAATACTTTTTGTGGTGTAATGATTGATCGTAATGGAAGTATGATAAGAGGCCTAAATATTAGATGCTCTTGGATGAAAGAGCTGTACATTATTGGCCGTGCTATTGTCATATGTGTGTGTGTGTGTGTGTGTATTTTTTTTTCTTCTTCTTTTAAGTGTTTTGAGGGCTATAGTATCTTCATCAATGCAAGTCAACCTTCCTCTTTAGCCAACCTTCCTCTTTATTATACGTTAATCTTCTATATCTTAGTCAAAGTTGGTAAAAGTGTTGACAATCTAGGGAAAGCATTCAAATTTGGGATAATGTCGATTTGGTGTTTCGAGGGCTATCTTCATCAACGCAAGAATAGTTAACCTTCCTCTTTGGCCAACCTTCCTCTTTATTATACATCTATCTTCTATATCTTAGTCAAAGTTGGTAAAAGGGTTGACAATCTACGGAAAGCTTTCAAATTTGGGATAATGTCGATTTAGTGTTTCGAGGGCTATCTTCATCAACGCAAGAATAGTTAACCTTCCTCTGTATTATACGTATATCTTCTATATCTTAGTCAAAGTTGGTAAAAGGGTTGACAATCTAGGGAAAGCTTTCAAATTTGGGACAATGTCGATTTGGTGGATTGGTCAGATATGTAATTACTTTGAAACGGTTAGTGGATTAGGTAGGTTATTAGATTATGAGCATTTTGTCAACCATGGCTCTAATAGTATTGGTTATAATTAGCCTTTAACTATTGGGAGACAAAAAAGGCTCTAAAAGTTGATTGCATATTGCTTTTATATCTTTATACTGTTTTAAAGTAAGGTATTCTATCTTCGAGAAATCACTTGGTATGGAGAAAACCTTTTGTTTTGACTTATGTTGCCATTTGAAGGCTCTGATTGTTTGTACCATGCTTAGTGTCTCCTCCTTGGTGTCGTTGTCGTTTTTCGCTTCAGTCTGCGTTTTTCAGATATTCGTCTTCGTATTTGCCTTCATCCTCTTCTTTGTCCTCTTTGTCGTCTTCGTCTGCTTCTTCTTTTCCCTCTTTTTTTTTTCTTTGGGTAAATTTCATTAACCTCCCCTGAGCTCATTGACAAATACATAGATCTCTCTTGGAGTTTCTGAAATAACACCAACCTTCCTTGCAAGATTTGTCGAGAAAACAACATTAACAATGACTTCTCTTTTACAATTTTAACCTTAAATCTTCAAGTGATTTGAATTGATACTTCTAATTTCGGCCATCATTTTTTCTATCCCCTTCCAACCTTTTTTTAATACAGTTGGAAGTAGTAAAATATGAGAGGGAGCAAAATCTCAGGGGGACAAAACTCTGAGAGAGAATCAATTAGAGAGAGGATTAATGAGAAAGAGATATAAATGACGGGTAAAGGTGGAAGCGCCAATGGCTGCACGCCACTACCATTGTTGTCAAATCCAGAATAGAATTGTGAATCGAATCGAATTATGAATCAAAAAATTTGGTTATAATTTCTAAAAAATATATAAAAATATATTTAAATAGTTAGATATTAAATTTATATGATAAATATGAAAAGTTTAGACATAAATTGATGAAAAACTTGTTTTGAATGATGAGCACATAGTATAATAGGTAAGACACTTGCATTTGAGACAAGAGATATGGGTCCGAGCTTTATTGTGCTCAATGATCCTATATTACATTATTAATTATGTCATGTTTTATGACAATTTGTAAATACATTTTTTGAATTTGAATCAAACCCAAAATCAATTAGCAATGGGTGGAGAGGCCTCTAAAATTATACGAATCAAACTTGAATTAGATAAAGAAGTGATGTGGGATATGTCTCTAATAATACCTCACACGTGCAACTCTATTATATGTAAAGACGATAGAAAGATGAACGAAATGAGAAAAAAATTCTGGGCAAAAACTTGGCTTGCAAAACTACCAAAGACAACTTTGATACTAATCATATCATGTTAAAATTTATAGCAACCTAATCCAAAACTAATTAATAATAGGTAGAAAGACCTCTACAATATATAAACAAGGTTAGATGGCTTAAAAAAATGACGTCGGACAAGTTTCTAGAATGCGAAATTATGAATTAGAAAAAACAAGAATCGAGACTTGCTTGGTGTCGAATTG
Source organism: Heliamphora pulchella (assembly GCA_032270985.1). Taxonomy (NCBI): domain Eukaryota; kingdom Viridiplantae; phylum Streptophyta; class Magnoliopsida; order Ericales; family Sarraceniaceae; genus Heliamphora; species Heliamphora pulchella. The sequence continues at coordinate 6,450,522 of JAULJZ010000023.1, forward strand.
ATTTCTTGGTGTATCAAATCGAATCGTGTGATATGTATCGTGAATCGTATTATTATTGCTTTCGTTAATTTATTCCGCCGATGCAAATCGATTGGTAGATATCGTGTAATTACTATTATTACTTTCGTCGATTCACCCCATTGATGCAAATCGTAATACATATCGTGAATCGTACGATTCCAATAACAGAGGCCACCACCGTCTCACCAAACCACCATTTCGAAGGCCGCACACCACCACCGTTGCATCACACCACTGTCCCTAAGGTTGCACGCCACCACTGTCGTAGCACACCACCATCACACCAGTCATCCACCAAATCCACTCCTTAAGATAACTTTACATTTTACAAGATTTTCATGTTTGCTGTACAAAAGAATAAATTAAAAAATGATCCATATTAAATTTTGGCAAGTCAAAACCTATCACTTGGGTGATTTTGCAGTTACCACCATTCATCGCCCAAACTCTTGAATTTTGTTGAACTCCTCAATTTGAAATGTACGTATAGGAATGTAGAAATAAATGAACTACCATATGAGCAACGATGGAAATTCTCAAGCTTTTATGAAGTTTATACGGAAACAGCATAGCTCTTGCCCTAGAGCAGAGCTCAATTATTGATCTCTATCTAAGGAAAAATGAAATAGCTCATGTAATCACGCTGGGAGCACAAAATCATTAACTTAGATCATCGAACAGGATTGCTGAAAGAGCCCACATTAGTGCAATGTGGGAGAAGATAGAGCAGTGGGACTTTTGGTGTATGAGGTGGGAAGAGAGAGTACGGGGTTTTAGTGCAAGAGGTGGAAGAAAGAGTTAAGAATGAGAGTGGATTTCGGTGTAGAAGTGGAAGAAAGAGGGAAGAGAGAGGGAGGGAGGAGGCCATGGGAGGTGGAGTGGGAGGTGGTGGTGGTTGGGATATTTTACACGTGCTAACCTCCTTGGTGGTGGTGGTTGGGATAGTTTACTCATCATCTTCTCTTTCGTATATGCTATTCTCCATTTCTTTCCACTGGAGAGGGATTCACCAATTGTGATGGGTTTAGGGCGCACGGGCTTCTACCAGGTTATTTTTGGCCAAACACACCTTGTCAGATCTGTTTAGTATTTTTCTTTTATTTAAAGGAGGGCATAAGCAAAATATTAGAAAAATAAGATGATGATGTAGCCATTTTGGTTAGTGACTTTAACACCATTAGTATGGAAGGGCGAATTTGATACCAATAACTAAACTAGACGGGATGCCAGTGTAATTTTAGAAATATTCGAAGGGAACTGTTAGTATTTTCACTAAACCTCAAGAGAGGTTAATGTAATTTGCCCTTTTTCTTTTCAACTTTGCCTCAGTTGTGTTCGTTATCCTATCTTTGTGTAGCTAGTCTCAAGCAAATAAAAGGAGGGTTATGGTAATTGGAGAATCCATATATAAGATGATATGGAGTAGTCTCAGCAAATATGGGCTAAAGATTGCCTATAAACGGTTGTGGCGGGTATGCGATAGGAATATATTCTAGAGGTAAGGTTCTATAGGAATGTTTGGAGAGGAATAAGGTTGGATTTGGTTGGTTATGAAAAGGTAGATTGTTGAATTTGTAAAAATCAGTTGGTAGAAGGTTTTGTGTTTTTTTATGTTATGTATGAACACGGTAGAGGTCTTAAATGTGATTATGTGTCTAATAGTTAGATTCTTCCTATGTTCTATAACACCAAAACACTGCATGATAATCGTATTCCTTAATATTTCTTTTGCTTTTTTTTTTTTGGGTGAAGTGCTATTTGATCCTGTATGCCGCTTTAATAGAAAGCTATTTTACTTGTAAAAAATAAGGACAAATGGTTTTTGAAGAAGTGAAATGTAGCTGTAGCCTTATGTGAATAACATTGTTTCATTGCTATTGGCGCAATGTTTCACTCCAATTACTAAATGACGCATCTTTACATGTTGGGCGGACGGCAATGTAATGGGCCCCACTAAGTACTATGATAATTATGAAGTTGGAGCACCCATTCGACTTGCTCCAAGAGTATTGAATAATTGCTCATAACAAGGGGGATTTGTACATTGTTTATATTATTCGAAAGATAGGTAAGACATAAAAGAATAATATTGGAATAGAAGGGAATGGACTATTCAATAAGACGGTGAGTTTATATTCTTGATTTTGGCGGACGATGGATGTAGCAAATTTGATCATCCTTTGCTTGTAAGGATCCAAGGCATCGTCTAGGGGCGTCATGGACGAACCTAATTGTCTCGTAGTTACATGCACCAACTTAACCAGCCACGACCGATAAGAAGTCAACTAATAAAAAGAGAATTACGCACCCACATTATGATATCTTCTAGCAAAAAAACCCAACTAACTACAACAATATGTGAGAGAATACCATACGGATAAATTAAACGAAGAGCCCCTCCACAAGGATAGAACACATTAACATAATACGAATAAAACTGCCCTCTTTTCATTCCCAATTGATTGAGCGCTTCGAAGGGCATTGCTTTGGCTTCAATCCAATGAAGAAGTACATAAGGTGAATTGGTAGCAGAAGGGGTTAAAGTTGAATTGGGTTAACTATGGATGGGTTTTGGGGATAAATTTGGATTGGTTTTGGGGCAATAAACTATCACCAAGAATAGTAGTTTGGTAGAGAAGAGAAGAAGAAGACAAAAACGATTAGAATAAAATCGGAATCCCACCTAGAATTTCTTTGGAATTATCCCTTAAGATATGGTTGCATGATTGATCACAAAGTGTTTCAAAGTTTTGCAAAAATTCTCCAATATAAATAATCTTTTTAGGCCTTCTTAATTCAGTTAGGAGTGGGATACATAAGTTAGGAAAGCAAGAGATATTTTAGACCCTATAAAGACTTATATAATACCCAATAACATAACTAGACACGTTATATGAACATTTGCAAGAAATTATGACACGACATGAGATGAACACGATAAATAAATTTATTTTTTATTTGCATATATTAAAATAAATACTTTCACTTTTTTTCCATTAATATTTTATCATATCAAAATAGTAAGAAATCATTTTTCCTATTCTACATTCTAGGAAAGAAGTGTAAACAAAAAGTTCTAAATGCTATTGTAGAAAGTTTATTTCTAAATATAAATTGGAAGTTTTGAAAATTAGAATTCTTTCAAAATTCTCAAGAGAGGGATTAATTGGCATAAGTCTACGTAGTTTTTGTTTTATCATTGGATCTGAAGTTGATCTTTTTAAATTTGTAGTGAATTTCATGTGTGCCCTAGAAGTGGATATTGGATATTGGATACGTATGTCTCCAAAGTGTCCAAAGTTGTGCTAATAGAAAACGCTAACACCATAGTGATTTACGTTATGCAACACACATTTCGAAACATGGTACATCTTTGTTCTAAAATGGAGAATATCTTTGTTCTAAAATGGAAAATTAGCATTCCAAGCGATCCCTCAAATCTTTCTTGCTTATTTCATTAATATTTTCTGTATGAGAAAAAAAAAAAAGAAACGTATGAAACTAAAATCTAGAGGAAGGAGAGCTTTGGAAAGACAAAATGTTAAAAAAAAAAAGGGTTAATAATGCTACTTAGAAATCTGTTTTACATAAATACTTCGAAAATTAATACTCTATTTTATGGAATGCTTTTAATGTAAAAGTAGTACATACCATATTGTAATTTATAAAGTCTACTCTTATCGTGTCACAATTTAGGCCATATGGTGTAACATGTTCCCATTGCTCGTATTGAAAGGATCTATGTTCCAAGTAACATGGATTCAAATTATATCCGATTTTCTATTTTTTTTATATTTATAAATAGAATACATTTGAATGAGTGTCTGACATGTGTCAAGGTGTCTCTAATGAGTGTCGGTGTCCGACACGTGTTAGGGATTCTCCGATGAGTGTTTGTACGACACGGACACGCAATCTTCGTAGAAGTGTCCATGTTTCTTGGATTCTATGAGAAAAAATGATGATGTGACATAATATTGGTTGCCTATCTTTCAATAAGTTCATGAGAATGACAAAATCAACAATTGGCTTTTGGTAATATAATCCGCCTTATTCTTGTCAATTGCATAAAATTTATTTTTGATTGCCATAGAAACTTCAACTTCTGTTTCCTTCACATCATATTACCTATCTTTGTCAAGTGCTTCAATAAGAGTAGAAAAAGGTAGGCAATGTTTACCAGTGCTAGTTAACTAAAAATGTTAAAACTTATTGGTTTGATCTGCATATCTGGAGGTTGGAAAAGAGTACCAATAGAATATTTAAAGACTGAATTGTTTTGGCCAAAGATTCAACTTGGTTTCCGTAGAACTATCCTCAAACTATGATCCTAATTCATAACTTCAGATATTTTTGAGAAGTTTCATCAGAGAGGGTCCAGCTACGAATTCCCCCAAAAACCTTTGCGAAGGATAGCAGAGTGTTAATGCAAAGGTGCATTTTGCTAAATTAGTCATCTCGAGGGAGGGAAACAAATATGCAGGCCTACTTGCCTGGAGTCAATCAGGGTGAAAAACTGTTGGTGCTGGAACAACCCCCTATCCAGCTGAGAGTTCCTTGAAGCTGATATGGCAGGAGTTGCTTTTGGAAGGGCTTAGACTCTCTCTTCTCTTATTCCTATGAACCAAAAAAGGGGAAAAGAAATCCCCGAAGGCTTCAACTTTTATGAAAGCTTCATTTTAGTAAGTTAGTAGCCATGGAAGGACAGAGAAATTTAGGTTGAAGAAAGGATATTTTACTGTTAATACCAAACTGATATAAAAATTGGGTAAGCTTCCGATGTTAGGTTTTGTCGTGGCTATGGGTAGGAATAGATTCTAGCATTGTGGTTCTAAAATGGAGGAAAAAAAATTTAGGAATTGGAGACGAAGGTGACTGGAGTTTGGCTTGATTTCTGAATTTGCAGAAAATTAGTTGCTGGAGGGTTTGGAGGACAATGATTTTTTAGGTTTTGATGTTAATTCAAAGGCTGATAGGAAGGAGAAGGGGTTGGTTTTGATTTAGCCTAAAAATGGTAAGGTGCCGGGGTCGGAAATGGGTATGTTTTGGGGCTGTGAATGGTAACCCTTGATTGTTAATTTTGAAGAAGAAGAAGTGGAAGAATAAGAAGATTAATTTAGGAATCCCACGTAGAATTCCTTAGGAATACACCTAGGATAAAGTTGCATGGTGCATAACACAATACTTCAATATATTGATAAATTTTTTTAATTCTTGAGTCTAATGATTGAAATATTACACAAGTATTGATAGGCTGCACTCTGCAGAGCCTTCTAATTTTGTTAGGAGTGCGATTCACAACTTAGAGAACTATAAGGGAAATTTTCATGAACTGGAATATTTCTTGACTTGATAATGACTCATAAGAGACCTGATAGCATAATTTGACAGTTTATCGAGCCATGGGCCACGCCTGCGACCCATGTCCAGAAATGTGCTATACGAGCAAAGTACTTCTAACATCAAAAACATATTAAAAAAGTAATTAAATCTGTCAAACACTATCCTGATCTAAAAAATACATAATTAGACTCTATTCGACGTTTAATATTATATTTTTGAGGAGTAACTTCAAACATAATTATATAAATTATATAAAAGCCTAAAAGGAGCTCCGTGTGAAATACTAGATTTTCCTTTTAGGCCATGTTTGGAGTCCCAGACTGGATTAGCATTTCCAAGATTAATTTTCTTGGGATACCAAATTCTCCGGATTAGATGTCTCCATTTTAGTTGTCTTCAATTTATTTACTCAACTTAATCCAATTCTTTGTTTGTTTCTCAAAGAATTAGATAGGAATAATAATATTATGACAAAAAAGCCCTTATATGAGAAAATTAACATTATTCTTACATTTAAGATGCACTGCTTTGTTATCTCATTTTATCATAAATATATATGTATGTATGCATTGCCTTGCTATGATCTCGGCAGCAAAAGCCCTATGCTTGCTGCTAGGAAAGAATTTCCCATTTAGTTAATTCTATGGAAATTCAGTGAAAAGTAGGCTCCAAAAAGAACTGTGCAACAACAAAGGAATAGCTGAAAATGAAAAGGTGCCATGGATTGAACAACGGAAAGGAAATGAATTCTTGATTGTCAATCGTCCCAATCTTTGTTTTCAACATAGTGTAAAATTATAGGTAATTATTTTAATTTTTGATGGTCTAAAAAAAGTAAAAAATATTTGCGAAAATGTCACAAAAAAAATCACGCACAAAAATTCAAGGGTAAACTTGTTATTTCATGCTTAATCTCATATCCCCTCTAATCCCATGGCTTAGTATCACACCCTCTCCCCCGACTAGTTTATTCCTTATTTATGGGATATGGAGTTCACTCCGAATAAATAGTCCGGACACTAATTTCATAAACAAACACAGGACAAGAAGATGCTTTGGACTAATAGTCTAATTCTATGGTTTTATCGCTAACGTCAAACATGCCATTAATCTTCTTTCCATGGTCTGCTTCATAAAACTTGTAGCTACACCTAAAGAACATGAATCCTAATAATTTTTCCCAGTTGGGCATTCCTAACTTAGAATAGAATTGACTGGAGAAAATGAATCCATGTTGTTGACCTCAAATACTTGGCTGGTTGGCATTAAAGCTTGTTTAAGTCACGTCTTTTAGCTTTTATATGTATGCATGCATCTATCCTTGGTAGAACCTTTTATTGCTTTGTTCTTTATATTCAGAGATAGCAACTTCTTTTCCTTTACAGGCACAGTGAAAATTCTTGGTTATTAGGCGTTGTAAAGAGATTTTTTGTTTGATGGATTTCTGCTACCTGAGTTGTTTGACCATGTCGACAGCAATTTATTGTTGTATTTTTGCCTCAGTCTTCTATCTCTCTACAAATTAACACTCTCATTCCCTTTTAAAATTGAAACTTAAATTGGATATGTTGATTACATGGTCTTGCTATGCTTACCACTGTTTTGTTTACTTGTGGAATTTTATGGTTTTTGTATTTCCAGGTAGGGAGTAAGGAGATACACATATTGAATGTCATTTATCTTCGGAAGAATATTACTTGATTTAACTTGTTTAATACATGGAAAAATGATAGTGCGTGAAGGTGTATGTTATCTTTTTCTCTTTGATTCACAGTTATCTCTTGGATCAATTCAATGCATCTCATTCCATGTGTTAGGTTATATTAATTCAGTGTCTCTAGATATTGACCAATGCTCATATTACAGGAATCTCCAGAAGGCAAAAAGATGCAAGAATTTCGTAGAAGTCTTCCAGCGCACAAAGAGAGAGATGCATTGCTAAACTCCATTTCACAAAATCAGGTACTTCATGACTTGTTTGTTTGTCTAACTCAATTGTAATTGTTAATTCTGTGGATGATTTACCAAACATTTATATGTTTTCAGTAAAAGGGTTGGTTATACGTCTACCTCAATTTTAATTGCTAATTTCGCGGATGATTTAGTAACCATTTATACGTTTTCAGTAAAAGGATTGGTTGTATTTGTATACAAGTGTTTTTGTGCCTTAACCATTTATACGTTTTCATGGTTGGTTGTTAACTTCTAGTTTGTTAGTATTTTATACGTTATGAAGCCCAGAGTATTTGTCAATTGATCTTGTTTATCTAATAAATTGGGGATACAAAATATATTCATTGATATACTGTCGGTACTAGTACTAATATGGATGTTATTTGAGATCGTGGCTGTAATACGTGCTGAAGTGTCAATGAACTCTAATAACTTCTGGTATTTATATGTTTAGTTCATTAAAGATTATGACGTATCTCTATATTTGCCATTATATCGTAGGTGGTGGTTGTATCCGGTGAAACAGGGTGTGGTAAAACCACACAACTTCCTCAATACATCTTGGAGTCTGAAACTGAATCCGCTCGTGGAGCTGTCTGTAGTATTGTTTGTACTCAGCCTAGACGAATATCTGCTATGTCAGTTGCTGAAAGAGTTGCTGCTGAGCGAGGAGAGAATCTTGGAGAATCTGTATGTTTCTGCCTCAACTTATTGGACGTGTTGTAGTTACATTCCCTTTGGCCGATGAAGCTAAATAAATATATTCCTCTATGTATTTGTTTTTTCTTTACTTTCAAAGGTTGGTTATAAAGTACGGTTGGAGGGAATGAAAGGGAGGGATACTCGCCTTCTGTTTTGCACCACTGGCATTTTATTAAGGAGATTACTTGTTGACAGAAACTTGAAAGGCGTAACTCATGTTATCGTTGATGAAATTCATGAACGTGGGATGAATGAAGGTAATTCTGGAATTGGTTTAGCTTCCTTTTTTCTACTTTTGGATACTTTTCTTACATACACTGTATTTTATGTCAGATTTTCTCCTTATTGTCCTAAAGGATCTCCTTCCTCGTCGGCCAGAATTGAGGTTGATTTTGATGAGTGCAACCCTGAATGCTGATCTTTTCTCCTCATACTTTGGTGGTGCTCCTATGATCCATATTCCTGTAAGTTTAGATTACGATAACCGTATCCTATCCATAAGTATTATTAACTAGTTTCCTGACTATAATAGCAGTTGTATTTTCCTCCATTTTTGTTCTGGGACAAATTTGTTGGGCATTATTTTGGTATCAATATTGGGTTACAATTATGTTTGTGATGGTTTAAATATTTGGTAGTGGAATATTGATTTAAAAATGCGTTTGTTCTCGGGCTTTTCTTTCAACCTGTTGCTCTTTTTTCACCTACCTTGTTTTTCATTCACAACTGACCCGTTACAGTGCAAATAGTTAAGATGCAAGAATAGTTTTACTCAAAGAATCGATAATTGTTTTTCTTTAGAATGATTCTGAGAAAGGCCTTATAGCATATTTCACTTGATGTTCTCTTATCCCTGCATTTATTTGGGAAAAGGGATAAGAAAAGCTCCTGTTGCCTAGAGTAAAGAAAAAGCCCTAGAAGTGTTGGGCTCAGCAGTGCATGGCGATTGATTGGTGAATTATGTCCTCATATAACCTTAAAGGCTGTTAGTCTATTACCTAGTGTTTTGTCGCATCGATGAGGGACTGCTAGAGGGGTGGACGAGATTTACTTTAGACTTTAACTTTTGGCATTATATACATGATATCACACGCCTGGCTGCCAAGCTGGTTTTGTTGTACTCTGCTTTAGACATGGGAGAAAAAACTGAACCTAAAGTTGGCTCCCCCCTTCTTCAATATTTGCAACTATTTCATCTACTTGGTGAGCAATGGCCTTATGCCCTTATTTCTATTGTGTGTGTGGGTTTTTGGGTGAATTATATGTTTTTGAACTAAGATCGAAGTGCCAACATATTTATATAATGTTTATAAATGTCCTGTAACCCGTTTTAATCAAAATTAACTCCCATGCAAAATAATTACGTACTGAAGTAACCTTTTTTATCTGGGTGATGGGGGGTTTTCTTCTCAGGGCTTTACATACCCCGTTCGAAGTCATTTTCTGGAGAACATTTTGGAAATTACTGGGTATAGGTTAACTCTATATAACCAAATTGATAATTACGGGCAAGAAAAGATGTGGAAAATGCAGAAACAAGCTATCAGAAAGAGGAAGAGCCAAATTGCTTCAGCTGTGGAGGTATAAAAATCTTATGGAGTCATGTTCTCATTTTTTGTTTTACAGCTCTTGTTTTCTGTAGCTTCATTGTTGACTTTCATCTGGAATAGGATGCACTTGAAGCTGCTGATTTTAGGGAATATAATCCACGGACTCGGGAGTCTTTATCCTGTTGGAATCCTGATTCAATTGGTTTTAATCTCATTGAACACGTGCTTTGCCATATTGTTAAAAGGGAAAGGCCTGGTGCTATTTTGGTATTTATGACTGGTTGGGATGACATAAATTCTTTGAAAGATCAGCTCCAAGCTCATCCGCTCTTCGGAGATCCAAGCAGAGTTTTGCTGCTTGCATGCCATGGTTCCATGGCTAGCTCGGAGCAGGTAACCTTCCATCTGCTATTTCTTCTGTGTTTTGTTTTGTATGCTATGACTTTCTGTTTATCAAACATTCTGAAGACCTTGCTGTTATGCATTTTATACTGTTCAGCAAAAACATCCAGACAATATGTTTTCTTTAATTATTTCCTTTTTTAAAGCAAAATTCTGCCGGTTGTTTTCTGAGGCATTTCAACCTTACTAAGTGACACTCTAAGAAACCAACTTGAAGCACAATCTGCATTCACTCAAGTTTTATCATTTCTTGTCACACTGAGGCATGCATTGTATCTGGTAAACATGTAATTTCATAACCTTTTGTTCTTTTTGTGTGTAATTTCCAAGCTACCCAAATGTTGGAGGTTCTTTTATGGGTGTCTCTGGACTTGCAAAATTTTCAACATTTACTATCTGCAACATTTAGAGGTTTTAACAATTCTTCACTTTTATATAGTGCTCTAGGACTGCACAACGGATGCTACAAATTTTCAATTGACATTTCTAGTTTCCAAAAGGACATAAATATATCTATATGGGTTTTGCTAGCAGAAAAGCTTACCATGTTTACTCCCATTTCGAATGGAATATAAACTAACCATAAACCAATGTATGTCGTATTCATTTGGTTAGTGCATTTTCTTGTGTGCTAGCATGTGTGCATGTCTGCACTCAAGAAGTTGGTTGAATGCATGTGTATGGTATATTTGTTGCATTTGATAACCAGACCTATTCTCTTTGTAGAAATAAATCAAGAAATATTCACATTCAGTTAACATGTTATTTCTTACCATGCTCAGACAACTAACTATATA
>JAULJZ010000023.1:6467378-6484141 GCA_032270985.1 Heliamphora pulchella
GTTATAAATCATAACATAATTAATAATGCAATATAGGATCATTGATCACAATAAAGCTCAAACTCACATCTCTTACCCTAGATGCAAGCGCCTTACCTATTACACTATTGCTCATCATTCAAAACAAGTTCTTTATTGATTTATGACTAAACTTTTTCATGTTTATAATGCATTTTTAATATTTAACTATTTTAGATATATTTTTTTGATGTATTTTAGAATTTATAACCGAATCTTTACGATTCACGATTCGAGAATAGGTAATTTCGATTCATGATTCGATTATCGATTTGACAACTATGGATGGAACTAATTGGAATTTATCTTCACAGAATAAAGAAAAGTCTATATCATTAAAAACAATGGAGGATGGTCAGGTACTTCTGTACTCGGTAAGTTTCTCACCTTTTTTGCTGCTATGGTGTTCAGCAAGCATTATTCTTGAATTTGGTTTAATTTGTGTTTTTATGTGGACTGCATTTCCTTTTCCTTTATCGCAGAATTCTGTGAACGCCCAGGAATCCAAAATTCCACGCCCATGGCTGGTTTTCAATGAAAAGGTTAAAGTGAATTCGGTGTTTCTTCGGGATTCAACAGCGGTATCTGATTCTGTGGTTCTCTTATTCGGAGGAAACATTTCTAGAGGGGGCCTGGTAAGTTTCTTGTTCTATCCATAATACTATTAGCAATTATAGTTCTTGCCAAATATATTCATAGTAACCATTTTGATTCATTATCTTGCCACGATTTTTACGCGGACCATTTCTGGCATTGGATAGGATGGACACTTGAAAATGTTGGGAGGATACTTGGAGTTTTTCATGAAACCTGCCTTAGCAGATACATATCTGAGATTGAAGAAAGAGCTTGAAGAACTTATTCAAGAAAAGGTAAATATTTGATGATACTTTCACATTTGGCACAAGGGATGGAATTTTTTTTTTTGGGGTCCTTTTTTTGTGGTGTTATATTGTGTTTTTTTTTGGGGGTGGGGGTGGGGGTGGGGGTGGGGGGCAAGAAGTATCCCCCAAGGAATGGATTTGGAGTTCTCTCCCAGTTGTTTTGTTCAGCGGAAAGGAAGGGGGGGAATAGATAATGTTCTATGACTATACCCTTACTTTGAAAACCTAACTAAAAACTTGTGCGTAAAAAAAGTTTGCTACATTTTAAATGGCGTTCCGATGATTTAATATTATCCTCCAACAAAAAAAGAAAAAAACCCCCTCTCCATCTTTCTCTGCATGCTGTAATCTCTCTATCTCGCACTAAATCTGCTGTAATTCGAATACATATTGCAGCTGTTTTTATGGTGTATAAATTCCATGAGTTTTCAATGAAGAATCTCTCTCAATTTCAAGTGAGAAACACCAGCAATTTATATTTTCTGTTTCTTTATCATGCTAACCCCCCATCCTCCTCCTCTCTTGTCAGCTTCTGAATCCCAAATTGGACATGCAAAACCGCAATGGGCTCCTCTCAGCAGTAAGACTGTTGGTATCAGGGGACACATGCGAGGGTAGATTTGTTTTTGGCCGCCAGTTGCCAACACCCTCAAAAAAGGCAACAAAAGAGATAATGGCAAGCACAGCATTGAGAAATTGTGATGGTGGTGATAATTCCAAGAGCCACCTTCAAACATTGCTTACCAGGGCCGGCCACGGAACCCCCACTTACAAGACAACGCAATTGAAAAACAACAAGTTTCGTTCCACCGTGATTTTTAATGGCTTGAACTTCGTCGGTCAGCCTTGCAACAATAAGAAAGTTGCAGAAAAGGACGCAGCGGCCCAGGCTCTACAATGGTTGACAGGCGAAACTCAATCCTCTCAGAAAGCTATGGAGCATATGTCAGTACTTCTAAAGAAGAGCAAAAAGAGACCTCAAGTTCAAGCTACCAAGTCGAGGTAGTTTCCTGTAAAGAAAGAGGACTAATATTATAGTATAGGTATTGCTTAGGAAGGAAGAAGGGTTCCTGGTTCAGATTGTGATTTTTGGTGGCCAAGGGAGTTAGTTTGATCATATGTAAGATGGTTCCTGTCCTTTTCAAACCCTTTTTCACTAAGTGGGGGAGGAAACTAAGTTGACAAAGTTGAAGATCAAGTCAGAGAAGAACCCCCACTTCAAGAATGGAACTCCAGTTTTTTTTTTTTGGTAATTGTGGCCCAATTTACAGACATGGAAGCCAATGCCTGGATGCAGGTGGTATCTATTTCAGCTCAAGGATCAATGTGAGCTGGAATTACTGCTGTCAGGTGGCTACTGTGGTTTCTTGTATCATGCTTAACTCTTATTACTTTGAAGAATTAGAAGATAGGTCATCACAGGAGAAAGGTAACGCTGTACAAGTCCGAGAAACCGTGCTAGCTGACAAGATAGAGAAACTAGAGAAAGTGCTGAGGAATGCGAAAGGGGTTGAGGATTATGTACTGTATGTTGAGTTCAGTGCAGTGCCTTTTCCGTGACGCGAAGTTGCCTGAGAAGTTCAAGATGCTGGAAATAACAAGATATTGTTTCAGTAAAGTGGTAGCAAACACACTAGTCATTTATGCATTTTAAATATTTAGAAATGGAACCATTTAGTAATTCTTGTGGCAAAGACCTTTATCTTGACTGGTTCTTAAAGTTTCTGCCTTTTGGGCACATCAATTTGTTTAGTACTCATATCACATATAAATAGCTAAGGGCTTGTGTATTGGTTTGGCTCCAGTTCATTTTAATACATGATATTGATAAGCATGAAATACATGTCTCCCACCCCATGTACTATATTAGTGTTTCCCGTAGGAAGGGGAAAAGATGCTATAACTTGCCCATATGATTCTTTTTTGTTTTTGTTTCATGCGGTCTAGACGTGTTATGCATACACTTGTTATGGAGCGGGGATCTTCTATCTCAAAAATTACATGTTTTTCTAGTTCAATGCATTATAGGTCGTTGGATTAAATGAGAATTTCAAGACACATGAATCTCGTCACATATCAAATGGCTTTCAATGCATTGGAACAGAGAAGGATATATAATTTCTGTACATGTCCTTGCCTTTATTATGATAGGGGTAAAAGTGATTGTACTCACTTAAATTTGATTCACACATCCTTTCTCAAAACGCCGTTGTTTCATGGTTCTTGCTTCGTAGGAAGATTGATAGATTGCAAGAATGCAAAGGTAAGGGATTTGGTTGCTTAGATTTAATGAGAGAGATGTGATTTTGTTATTTCCTTCCTTGATGATGGTATTTGATGTAGTATTTTAGGAAATTTTAATTTTGGTAATAACTTTATTTAAGAAGGGTTTTTTTGGTACTTGTTTTGACACATTTTTATATATTTTTAATAGTTAAATTTGAGTTGATCTCAAATTTATTTTTTTTGAAAATTTTTTATTTATTAGAGATTTTGTAGGATTCAACTTCCTTAATGAGCTAATTTTTTAACATAGAATTTTACTATTATAAATAAATTGTAACGGCTTTAGGGCTAAAGGAGTTGATTATTGAGATTAAAAAAATGTACTATGTTGTGTTTGTTTTAGATAGAATATCTTTAATTCTAGCAAATTAGTTTATTTCGATGTTAGTATTCCCCTAAATGATACGCTTCTTGTGTAGAAGAACTATTTTTTATCGATTGACACCAAGTTTTCTGCTGGAGCGTGTGTATACACATGTGTTTGTGTGTGTGTTTATATATATATATATATATATATATATATGTACGTATCTGCAACTGAATTCTTCAGTTTGATCAAACTTTTTAATTACCCAGAAACAGCCACGGGGCTGGGGATTTCCTATCACTTGTTCTATTGTAATGGGGAACTGTTTTTTGTTTTTGTTTTTGGTTTTTATGTCATTCAATTATGACAACCTTTTCTGCTTGAGCACGTGTGACTTGTATCTAGTCTTGACTTGTAGTTTTTGAGGAAGCTGCGTGTACAGTTAAAAGGCGATGTTGGATATGCCAGATAAGATTAGATATGATAATAAGGATAAATAATACGCAAGTTTTATATATTTTTTAATATTATTGAATAGTGAATAAGATTATATATACCATGATATTATCTATATTGTGTTTGATTATAGTGGAATAAAATATGGAATAAGTGTTAAAGAATTATTTTTAATTGTTGAATAGAGAGGAAATTCAATCAGAAGGAGGGGGCAAATAATTACAGGGGGAGAGGTGTGATAAATAATTCCACCTAAATGTGTGATTAATTTCGGTTAATCAAACAAGATATTGACAATTTAAAGAGACAAAAATGAAGCATAAATGTGAGCCTGGGTAATTATTTAGTGCTCTCGGAATTCTATGTGACAAGTTCACGTGACGATTTTATTCAATATGGTGACGACAGATTTTATGTTAAGGACATGATGACTCATTTTTGTTGGATAATTAAGAGAAAAATGGTGGCTCACATTGTGTAGGTTATAATCATTTATTTGTCGAGAGTATCACGTGACATCGCTTATATGGTACTCTGAGAGTATCTAATAATTTTCCATGAGAGCCTAATTAATTAAGTTGGGTGACAATTTCTCAAGCACCACCCTGGCATGTTACTGTCCTGGTCTGTAGGAATTTTTCACCCTAATAACAAATAGTGTGAAAATAATATTTGTATTTTTCATCAGGTCCCACCCCCCGGTTACATAAAATTTATACGTATAAAATTTATTTTTAAAAAATATAGTAAGACTAAAATATAAAAATATTTTATTTCTGTCTCATTTTTCGGTATATTTTTTACATTTTATACTTGTAGTCTAATGATTCATCAATTTTTATTTTTTATTTGTTATATTATTCATAATTCTTATTCGTATTAAAACTTAGAAACTAGATATATTCTTGCCTCCCCAACTTCTCTGTAATTTTTCCCAGCCCATGTTGTGATCAAATAAGGAATATAAATAATACACCTCCTCCTGCTCATGGCCCACCCTATTGCCATTCCAATAAGTAATATTATGTTTGTGATTATAAGTCAAAAGGTTCTGATTTCACAGTACCATAAACATTTTTTTCGTGATTGGGCCTATTTTTGTCTTTTTAATGATTTTTTTCCCTTCAATTTTGATCCATTTTTTGTTGTTGGATTCCTTAGCAGGAGCACATGGCTTAATCCTCTAGGTCAACTTGAACACTCTGCTTGAATTACTGTCTTGAGGTATAAAGCAGGCTTCATAGGGGATTAAGTACTACACCTACCGAGAAAGAAATAAAAAAACAAAAAAAAAAACCACTTTTGTTTTGTTGCCCAAAAATAATACATATATCTAAGTAATTTTCTTTCTTGATCACTTTCTTTTTGCTTTGTATTCAAATCCACACACAAATAATGTGTATGGGTATAAGTGGGTATCGTTTTGTATCGCGTTCGTGTTGTATCATATTCGGTGCTTGATTCGAAATCTCTCAACACTAATACTATCCATTTAAGTAAATATATTATTTATCTGCATTAATGCTGCATGCTTACAAATTCACGTCTCACGTGGGTGCAAAAGATTAGTACCAAGTGTCAAGTTTTTTTTTTTTTTTAACAACAAAAATCAAATATATTACTCAAAAATAAAATATTACATAAGTAGATTATTTTTCCTATGCAAAGAAGTTGGTACCAAGTGTCAAGTTTGGTATCCACATAAGGCCCTTTGACAATTTTAGCAACTAAAATGCCTGGAACATTTAATGAACTGTGCACCCATAATATGAGTAAGAATTTTTAACACTAGACATTAATATGACTCAAAACTCTACACAAAATTAGAAAATTAGAATTGACTATTTTTAGACACGAAATTAAAAATAACATAACCCGATAACACGTTTAATAACCAAGTTGGAATAGTACAAACTGATAATATTAGTTTGATTTTTGAGTTAGTTTGAGATTAATTCGAATCAACTTGAGAATCGAACCGTATATTAATATACCTATACATATAAAGAAATTAAAAAAATTTAGCCATTAAAGTACATAATCATTGTGAGATACATTTATAAAGAATAAAAAACTTTATAGGTTTACAAATCGAAAAAAAACTATTAAAATAGATAATTATTATTGTCAATTGATATTTATTTGTGGTTTGTCATTTATTTTTGTAAAATATCTGTTGGATATTTGTCATTGGTTTTACTAAATAGCAGCAATTGTTCTAAACTTTTATTTCAAGCTTTATTTCATTATGGGTGTTATATTTTATTTATCATTTGTTTTAAGTTTTTAAAATTTCTACGTGTACAAAATAAATTTTTTTCAAGTGTGCATATTCATTTTTAAAATACGTGGAACTATGGTTCCACACCAAATCAACTCGATTTTTATTGGTTTGGTTTGATTCTACTAAATAATTGGTTTAGTCTTGGATTCAAAAAATTACAACCGATTAAATTAATTAATTCAATTCTAAATTTTGTAAGGAATTAAACTAAACTGACCTATGTGCACCCCTAGCGATGGTGACAATGGAGGAAGAGGTGGCAGAATGTCAGGGAGGAGCGGGGGTGAATGGGAGGATAAGAAACAATTTTGCAGTGGTGGGTCGGTGGCGATCGGACTCCGTTGAAGTGGAGAAGAGGCTGTGGTAGTGGTGGTTGGATTTAGAAAGAATTAACATTGAAATCTTGTCCTTAATGAAAGCAAAAACCTAAGGTGCCATTTGGTAATGTTTATGTTTTCTGTTTTTTGTTTTTATTTTTAATTTTTTCGTAAACGGTAAACAAATGGTATTCAAAGAACCACTGCACAAACTTTTGGACCAGATCAAGGATAAGCCTTACTTCCAGTGGCCACCGAAGCTAATCGGTGACCCGAATAGACGTGATCAAAAGCGCAAGTGTCACTATTATCGAGATCATGGCCATCTGACTAGAGAATGCTGAACCTTCAAAAGGCACTTGGAGGACATGGTACAAGCTGGGCACCTGCTGGAATTCATAGATGTCGAGAAGACTGCTCGGGAGGGGAGAAACCATGAATAGAACTAGGGGCCCGAATAAGAAGATGCTCCACTTGGCGTGGTAAAGATGATCCATGGCACAGTTGAGCCCATCACCCGATCAGTTGTTCGACACCAGGCCAGGACCACGGCACATGCCATGAAGGTGGATGAGGGCAAATGGCGAAAAACAGAAGGAGACTCCAGCCAAGGTCAGCTCAAGGAGATTAGCTTCTCATAGGAAGACCTCGAAGGGATACACTGACCGCACAATGATGCTTTGGTACTAACACTGCGCATTGCTAATTACGATGTAATGCGAGTATTAGTAGACCAAGGCAGTTCGGTAGATATCTTGTACTACAGCCTGTTCCAGAAGCTGAGGCAAAAAGACTCAGCGTTCAAAAAATGCATGGCTCCCCTGATCGGCATTGGTGCATACCCAGTATGGCCAGTTGGAAGGATCAATGTACCGGTGAAAGCGGGGCCTGTGACTATAAACACTGAATTCTTAGTTGTTAACCAACCTTCCACTTATAATGCAATTGTAAGTAGAACGTGGATCCATAGTCTAGGGACAATACCATCAACCTACCACCAATCCCTGAAGTTCCAAGTGGACAAAGAGGTGATTGAAATCAAGAGAGATCAACACACAGCAAGGCAATGCTTTCTAGCGACAATGAAGAGCCCAGAACAATATCCAGAGGTGAAAACTATTGAAGTAGAAGGTGGTCTCACAATCTACGACTATAGCTGAACAGCCGAGGAGAAAGTGGTTGAGGACCTGAAGAAAGTCATTATCAACCCAGAGGACCCAGATCGGTTCTTCTTACTCGGAACAAGCATGGCCGAACAAGAAGAGACCGCACTAATGGAATTCCTAAAGAAGAACATAGAAGTCTTTGCATGGACACCATATGAGATGTCAGGGATTGATCCCGAAGTAATCAGCCACCGGTTGAATGTAAACCCTCAAAGGAAGCCAGTAATGTAGAAGCCCAGGAAATCAGCACCACATCATGCAGAGGCAGTGGTAGAAGAGGTTCAGAGACTAAAAGAGGCTGGCGCCATCAAAGAGATCCACTACCTAACTTGGTTGGCAAATAATGTAGTGGTAAAAAAGAAGAATGGAAAGTGGCAAGTCTGCGCCGACTTCACCGATCTGAACAAAACCTGCCCGAAGGACTGCTTCCCTCTGTCCCGAATAGATTAGCTTGTCGACTTAATCGCAGGACACGAAAGGATGAGTTTCCTGAATATATACACGGGATACCACCAGATAGCCATGTATCCCCCGAACATGGAGAAAACAACATTCATCATTCGGGGAATCTACTGCTATAGGGTGATGCTATTCGGTCTAAAGAACGTAGGAGCCACTTATCAAAGGCTAGCCACCAAGATGTTCGGGGATTTTATCGGCAAGACCATGGAGGTCTACATCGATGATATGGTGGTAAAAATGAAATACTCGAGCAATCACCTGGATGATCTCAGAAGGACATTTGAAATCCTTAAGGCTTACAAATTAAGGCTTAACGCCTTAGGGTCAGTTCGGGGGAAATTCCTTGGCTTCCTAGTAACTCACAGGGAGATAGAAGTGAACCCTGAACAGATTTCGACCATTCAAAATTTAAGAAGTCCACAAAACCTGAAAGAAGTCCAAAAGCTTACAGGGATGGCTGCAGCACTCAATCGGTTCATAAGCCGAGCATCTGATTGGTGCTACCCGTTCTTCAAAGTAATGAAGAGGGCTAACCAGTTCTAGTGGGACGAAAAAAGTAAGGAGGCCCTAGCCGAGCTGAAGCAATATCTCTCTTCCCACCATCACTAACGATGCCAAGTAGTGGTGAGACACTATTCTTATATCTCGCAGTTTCAAGTCATGCTATAAGTGCTGTGCTCCTGAAGATAGAGGACAAGATTCAGAATCCAATTTACTACGTGAGCAAGGTGCTCCTCGATCTAGAGACAAGGTATCTGCCCTTGGAGAAGCTGGCCTTGGCATTCGTCATCGCATCTCTCAAACTAATCCACTACTTCAGGGCTCACCTGATCAAGGGAATAATCGAATACCCTATTCAATCGTTACTTCAGAAAGCTGACTTTTCAGGAAGCATTGCAAAATGGACTGTAGAACTGGGGGAACACGACATTTCTTTTTGCCCCAGAACGGCCATAAACGGCCAAGTCATGGCTGACTTCATCGCCGAATACAACCAGGATGAGTGTTTGGTAGACATTGTGGGGCAGGCCACCAAGCCAGCAACTCTAGAAGGTACAGACTCAGCCACCTGGAGGCTCTACATGGATGGCTCTTCATGCAACAAAGGCGCTGGAGCAAGGATAGTTCTATATAGCCCCGACGAAATCCTCATAGAGAAGGCTGTTCGGCTTGACTTCCGAGCCACTAACAATGTAGCCGAATATGAAGCCCTCTTGGCTGGACTTCAAGATGTTAGAGAACTGAAAGCTTAGGGAGTCAAAATATTTTATGACTCACAGTTGGTTGTAAATCAATTCAAGGAAGAATACACGGCCAGGAATGACAGAATCCATGCATATGTTCGGCTGGCACAGCAACTAGCAAAGGACATCCCAGACTATGAGATTATCCAGCTTTCGTCCAAAGAAAATAGCCATGCTGACTCTCTGGCATGCCTAGCATCAGCTGTTAGCTCTGAGGAAAAAAGGGTGATTTCAATGGAAGTCCTCTAATAACCGAGCATAGTCATCTACGAAGAGGAGCAAATCTATTGTTCAGAGCTGGGTCCAAGTTGGATGGGTCCCATAAAAGATTACTTGGTGAAAGATGACCTCCCATCGGATCCAAAAGAAGCTCGGATGGTTCGAAAAAAAAGGCAGCAAGGTTCTGGGTTTCTAGTTCGAGGGATTTGTACAAGAAGTCCTTCACCGGGCCTTACCTGTTCTGTATTCACCTGAACAAAGTTCAGGATCTGTTGTTCGAAATTCATGAAGGAATTTGTGGTAGCCACACAGGAGGAAGGTCCTTAGCACACATGGCAGTTTTTCAGGGCTACTGGTGGCCCTACATGCAGAAAGACGCAGAACAATATGTCCAGAAGTGTGAAAAGTGCCAGAGGTTCAGCCTGAATGTACACGTTCCCGCCAAAGATCTTTCTCCACTGACTAGCCCATGGCCCTTTACTCAATGGGGGTATGGCATAGTGGGTCCTTTCCCAAGGGCCACTAGCAACAGGATGTACCTCCTCGTAGCCACGGATTACTTTACTAAGTGGGTGGAGGTAGAACCCTTGGCCAATATCAGGGATGTTGATGTGAAAAAGTTCACATGGAAAAACATAATTACTCGGTTCGGCATCCCCCGGGCAATCATCTCAGACAACGGTACACAATTCGACAGCTCCCTATTCAAGAATTTTTGTTTGGGTTTGGGAATCAAGAATTTCTTCTCCACCCTAGCATACCCCCAGAGTAATGGACAGGCGGAGGCCACCAACAAGACCATCATCGATGGACTCTTGAAAAGGTTGGATGCTGCTAAAGGAAGATGGGTCGAAGAACTCCATTCGGTCTTATGGACTTACCGAACAACTCCAAGGAGGTCCACAGGTGAAACCCCCTTCTCCTTAGCTTATGGGGTAGAGGCAGTCATACCACTGGAGGTCGGATTACCAACAATCCGAACAGAGGTCAATACTCCCAAAGCAAATGCTAGAATACTGGCTTTGGATCTAGACTTAGCCGAAGAATGAAGGGTGACGACGACCATTAAATTGGCAGTCTACCAGTAAACTCTTGCCAAAGGGTACAATAAGAGGATGAAACACCGCGAGTTTGACGAGGGGGACTTGGTCCTAGGAGGGCCCATACAGAGTTACTTCAAAGAGTGGCACCAGGGCGTACCACCTAGTGGACATGAGTGGAAAAGCTATCCCTAGGCCATAGAACGCAAACAACCTCCGGAAGTTTTACTTTTGATTTTACAGTTCAATGTAACGTTTTCATTTTCACAATAAAACGCCTCTATACGGCATGAATTTTTTACTTCACTCCTAAAAGTTTTTATCACATAATCTCCCTAACAAAAACTTCGGGGGCACACCTTAAGTACAATAAAATGTCTTCAGCAAGCTAAGTTCAATGTTTATCAGAACCAATCTATCCCTCGGTATGGATGTTGATCCTATACTTAGGATGACTAAGCCTAAAAAGGTTAAGTTCGATATTTATCCGAACTAATCTAGCCCTCAGTATGGATGTTGATTTCATACTTAGGATGAGTAAGCCTAGAATGGCTAAGTTCGATGTTTATCCGAACTAATCTAACCCTCAGTATGTATGTTGATCCCATACTTAGGATGAGTAAGCCTAAAATGGCTGAATTCGATGTTCATCCGAACTAGTTTAACCCTTAGTATGGATGTTGATCCCATACTTAGGATGAGTAAGCCTAAAATGGTTAAATTCGATGTCCATCCAAACTGATTTAGCCCTTAGTATGGATGTTGATCCCATACTTAGAATAATTAAGCCTAAAATGGCTAAGTTCGATATTTATCCGAACTAATCTAGCCATCAGTATGGATGTCGATTCCATACTTAGGATGAGTAAGCCTAAAATGGCTAAGTTCGATGTTTATCCGAACTAATCTAGCCCTTAGTATGGATGTTGGTCCCACACTTAGGATGATTAAGCCTAAAAAGGCTAAACACGATGTCCATCCGAACCAATTGGAGTCTTAGTACAAAAGATTGTCACGACGTCAAGCCTATTGAAAATAGTAAGGCAAAGTAGAGACTTCCTTTCATTAAATAAAGGGGGCTTGAACCCCTGAAGCTACAAGATTAACAGCTCTGAAGAGCCATACAACGATATACAACAAAAAGAAAAATACAAAGTCCTCATGGGGCAGCAAGGAAATCCTCGGTGGTCTCGACTGGAGTCCCCACCTCTTCGGCCACTACAGGAACGACCGGATCTACATCAGTATGCACTGCCTGCTCAGCTTCAGCAGCAACAACTACGGAACCTCCAGACTCCTCCCCCCTTCTTCCACGGCATGCTTGCTTGGGAGGGGGACATCAGAGTATAAAGGGGAGGATGCCTCAAACCCAGCAGCCTTGAGGGTTGCCTCCCAAGCGAAGCCAAAGATGATGTCTTGAAGCCTTGAAATTTGGGCCTTGTAGTTCTCTGTTGCCTCTACCACACCTTCTGCGTAGGCTTTTTCTTGGGCAAGGGCTAGCTCTGCTTTAACCTTCTCGAGCTGGGCCTGGGAGGCTATCAGGGCCTCCTCCTTCTCCTGAATATGCCTTTTCAAGGCTGTCTCCTGCACTTTCAGCTCGGAAGCCCTTGCCCGAGCAGCATCAGCAATTTTGGTCTTCTCCCGAAGACTACCCTCTAGCTTCCCGATCTGCTGAAGGTACTTGAAGTTGGTCTGGCAGAGCTTGGTTAGTTCGCCCTGCTGGGCCTCAACTCGCCCCACCATGGCAGTTAAGCGCTGAAGGCTCTGCATAAACAAAAGAAAGTTTATAAGCAACTCAAAGGGGGTACGGCAAGATGAGAATAGTAAGGACTTAAAAGGATACCTGGATGGAGTGGCGAATAGTGGACTTCACTAGCTTCTCATGAGGGAGCTTCCTAACCCCCTCCATGTCGGCTGGGAGAAGAAGGGCCTTGCTAAGCCCATAAGAAGTATCCGGCGAGGCGGTCTTCGACGTTAATGGGGCAGTCTCCCCTCGTCAGCCTGGGGGTCTAAGGCCGGAGCCCCTCTTCGGCCTCAGCCACCCTTTTTCTTTTATCTTTTTCCCTTTTTTTCTCCCCTTTTTTATCTTTTCCCTTGTCCTTTTTGGCCACGTCAGCAGCTTTTTTCAGCCTCTTTGGGGCTTGGGGCGGGGCTTCTTGATCGGGTGCTGCCATAGAGAGCTTGGTAGCTAGGTCGGTGGCTTTGGACCTGGCCGTGGAAGCCACTAAGACCTTCTTCTTCGGACCTCCTAGGGTGAGGAAGTCCGAAAGATCAGCAACTGGGGCCTTTCTTTTTGCCATCTCCTCAACTCGAGCGAGATCCGAAGAAGTCACTGATGAAGAAGAAGAAGAAGAAATTGAAATTGTTTACCCTGGTGATGAGGGACCAGGCTCAGCCACAATGAACGAAGGCTGGGTGATGGTAACTTGTCTCTGCTCTAGAGAATGGCAGGACTATCGCCTCTGGGGCGTCGACCGGCGCGAAAGCTTTGGCAACCACCTGAACACCAGACGTGTTGGCCCTAATAAAACTTCGGTAGGTTGGGATGTACCTGAGGAGGATGTGGGCGGCTCTCCCAAGACCCTTCTGTTTGGAGAGACCCTTGTATGCCCAGACCTTCTTCAAATCCTCCAAATGAACACCGAATAAGGGTCCACGAGAAGGGTTGTTCGCTATAGCACCTGGGCCGAACAAAGAAGGAAATAAGTATTCGGATGAACACAAAAGTTTAGTGAAGAATGAAGATAAACAGATGGTGACAGGAACTATCGGGGCCGAGTCCATCTTTTTGTGGAACAGTGAAGATGTCATGCTCCTCATTGGGACCGAACTCAAAGTTCCCGGTGATATAGAGAAGTCGTCGTCGACGTCCTTTCCCGAGTTCGGTAGCTCGATCACCAATTTTTCGTTCACCAATTTTTCGTTCACCCTCTTCACTTTGAGGTAATAGGATCCCGTGAAGTGCTTAACCATATTGTAACAATAAATAATGTCCCAGATACCGAGATTGGTACCCAGAATTCAGTTAAGCTCCACGACACCCATTATCACTCTAAACACGTTAGAGGAAACTTGCACTGGGCTCACTCTGTAGTGCCAAAGTACTCGGCGAAAAAGAGGATGAAGTGGGAATTGAACTCCCCCTTCCACTATTGCAACTAGAGGAAGGGGGAGCTTTTCCCAGTTTTCCTCGCGAGAATCGTTGGGGTTCACCAGAGTGATCCCAACATCCTCAGGAATCTGGTATCGATGAAGAAAATCCTGCATCGCCGCCGGCGTCGCTACCAGCTTCCTGAGTTTTCCCATCCTACTCAAAAATTTTTGAAAAAGGAAAAGAGAGGAAGAAATACAGAAGAAAAATTGAGGGAAAATGGGTAAGGCTGGTCTCAAAGCAAAAAGATGGGAAAACGAGTTGAAAAGATACTTACAAAATCACCAGGTGACGAGTCTTGAGCCGTTGGTTTCTGGAAAAGCACTTCGCCGAAATCTGGGCCGATTTTTGCCACGAAATGGCAGAGAAAATCTAAAGACTTGAAGGTTCAAAAATGGTGGAAAGGAAAGAAACGACAGCATGACGGGTATTTATACCCGTCGTTTCAAAACAATAGGTGCATTTAATGCATTGTACATTTGAAAACGGCGCGAATAATCATTGATGACGGTCACCACCACAGCGCACCAATCATAGCACGCCACGTCAACAAAACAAGGCTTGAGGCCAGTCGTCATCATTCATGAGAGGAGCCCAAGGGGTCTGAGTAGCTTAACCATCATCCGAAGAACCGAGTAAAGCCCTCCGAACAACAAAGCTCCTTGTTGGGTCTCCAACGCCGAGCATATATCCCGAACAGTACAACCGAGCATACATTATGCGACAAGGATTGTTAGCCGAACAAGAACTTGAACTCTGGATCTCCCCCAGGCTGTCCGGCTAAGAGTGAACTAGAGTTAGGGGCAGTTGAGGGAGGATAAAAGCTTGGGGCCTTAGGCCCAACCCAAATGAGTGGGACCAAAGTACGAAGAAGGAGGCTGCCTCAAAAATAGGTTGATTTCATATCTGTCCCAATGGCCCGAACCACCAGCTATTCAGCCTAAGCGAGTTCGGCCAACCTCAGAAAGGGGCAGTCCGGACCAAATAAAGCCCATAATGACCCTAAAAGAAAGGATAACTCAGCAAGTTTGCATAATTGATACGATCTAATCGAATATACAAGATGGAAACAAATAAGAATCGCATCAGGATAGGAAACAATCTTTTAAAAATAAAAGGCAGAATCCCAAGAGGATTCAGCCTCATGAGGTTTTGATCCCTATATAAAGGGAGGCGCTATCAACCCATAGGTACGCAATTCTAAATCCAGTTGTTGACTAGAAACATCCCTGAGAGATATTTAACTTGAGCGTCGGAGTGCCTCCCGGTCAAACCAGATCGGAGAGCACTAATGGTGTTTTTGGTGGTGCAGGAGTTCAGTGGCGGAGTAAGGAGCTTTCAGTGAGTTCGGCGACAAGGAGTTTGGCCCATATCCTGTTCGGGGTCATCAATACTGGACCAATTTACTTGATTCTGATTGTGCCGAACAAGCTTTCAGTTTGTACTGCGCACAATAATAATAATGTTAGCTAGTAACTTTTTTTTTGGAAAAAAAGTAGATCGATCTTTGTTTCTTTTTCTGACGTAAAAGTTTTTATAATAAATCTAAATTTCAATGTTATGTTTTAGAAACCTTCAAAATCAAGATAATTCTTTTTCTCAAGTTATCATCATATATATAATAATTTTACTTTGACCAACTAGGAGCTCAAGATTTCTTCATTTAATTAAAATTGTTCATAAGTACTCTCAATTGAAACAATAGTTTGATTTATACTGACATCCCATTTGCATTCAGAATTCGAGAATGATTGTTCTCTCTCTCTCTCTCTATATATATATATATATTTGATGGTGCTTCTTCTCTGATGGTCTGTCGATGATCTAGATTACTTCCTAAAATCACTTAAAAGAAACCGTTAGGATGAGTGTCGATGGGTTATTTTGTGGGATCTTCTCCAATGGTCAAATTAGTTTTGAGGTGAAGTAAAGTTCAAGTAAGTTAGAGAGAGAAAGGAATAAATATTCGTTAGAGGAAAGCTGTCCACTTGAATTCCTTGTTAGTCCCTTATAACTGACTCCAAGTCACATCGTAGATTCGTCACATGAAAACCCTTTAAGACTGTACATGCAGTATCCTTTCTCGAAGTCCACACGCGCCTAATCGGATATGCGCCACATAACTGTTGGTTTGGTGTCTCGAATTTTGATCTCAGGCTTATGACCGCTTGAGCGGTCAAGGGTCTGTTCGAGTGGACTTGTACATAGAAGGTCTCGGGCTAGTGACTGCTTGAGCGGCTTGTCGCGTAATAGGTTTTTTTTTCTTGTGAAGCGGTTAGGGTTAAGTCTTGACCTAGTGGACTTAATATATAAGGATTTTATGTTTCATAAAAACCTTAGAATGTCCATACAACTAATAGGCTCAGGTAAAAGGTTAAAGGGTGTGTAGAGAGACAACAAGAGGCTCAAGTTGAGACGACAGATACATTATGAGTGTGATAGAGAGTGATTGTAATCCTTATTGATAATAGTGAATTCTTTCTTCTTATCCCGTGAAGGAAGATAGCTAGCTGAACTTCGTATATTATTTTATTTTTTCTAGTTGTTCTTGTTCTCTATTTGATTTGAGTAGATTGTAGCTTACATTCTTGTTTTCGTTGCGTAAAAAATTTGTGCCCGTTAAATTCTAACAACTGGTATCAGAGTGAGATTAAAGACTTAGTCACAAGACTGCAGAAGAGATGGTGAACATTAGATATAAAGTCGAGAAGATTACCGGAAAGAATAATTTCTCTCTGTGATAGAGATGGATGAATGATCTGTTGATTTAGTAAGGGGTCTCTAAGGCATTATTCGGCTAGGCAAGAAAGCCAGAGAAGATGACCAATGACAATTGAGAGGTCATTGATTCCAAGGCCGTGAGTTCGATTCGGTTAAATTTAGGAGACGAGATTATTCACAACATGCTTGATGTAAAGGCAGTGCATGA
>JAULJZ010000023.1:6496716-6534291 GCA_032270985.1 Heliamphora pulchella
TGTAAATCAATCTTGTAAAGAGAGTGAGTGTTCTTCATTTATTACATCTCATTTATTGTAATAAAGGGTGAGTCACCCTTTTGCCTTTGATTGAGTGAGAGAAATTCATCAAAGAAGAGTTCAAGAGAGATTAGAAGAAAATAGGGGTTTATTTTCGTAGGATCTTCTTGAAGCTGTACAGACTTGTGAATGTGCCCGTAAACATTCAAATACCTCAAGAGGAATCTTGAAGCTTGTAAAGACTTGGAATACGCCCGAAAGTATTCTGGATAGTGGAAATACTCAAGGGAGATCTTGAGGAGTGAACGTAGGCTAAAATAAAACCGAACCACTATAAATCGCTGGTGTCTGGTTCTATTTCTCTATCCCTCATCTTTTAAAATTTGTATTGATTATATATTTGCATATCTTGATTTATTGTAATATTAAAATATTTTTGAAAAGATTTTTAAATTGCTATTTTTTTAAAAACCCAATTCACCCCTTCTTGGATTGTCTAGATCTAACAAAAATATTTTTGGGGCTCGTGTTGGCCTGATGGAAAACTTGTGATTTTTTAGAGAAAATTTTTTTTGACTCCTTTGGTTGAGTCTGTGTACTTATAATTGTATAACCTGCTTTATAGTTTTATAGTCTGTTTCCATTGGGTTTCGGCTCACTGTGTGGGATTTTATTGAAAAACTTTTTCAGGTGGATGTGGTCCTGTATGGTGACCTTGAGGTGCCAGGAGGTGACTGTTGACGAGACCTTGTTGTTTGGTCTTTGTTAGGTAGTTTATACCTTTCTGTATATGTTTCATATTTGAGTATAACATGTTGTAAACCATATGCTTTTCTGATGGCCGTGAGCTAATGTATGCATGTTTTAAATGCTTTCGAGAGAACCATACGTTGGTTGGTTGTTTTCCGTAGTTTCTTACTATGTTTTTCGTTAGTGCCACGGTTACAAATAAGGGTTTTCAAATGGTTGATACTTCATTTAGACTATTGTACTCGAGAGAGATTTTAGAACGAGTTTCACATCTTTTTAAAGGATTTTTTTTACCCAAAAAGTATATTTTCTTTTTAAAAAGGTTTGGCTTGTGGGACCGTGACCTTAGTCTCTTGACTACCTTTTCAAATTAAATAAACCCTCGATAGTACGGTTTACAAAGATTTTAGCCTTGCTTTCGTTTTCTGGTTTTAAATCCCTTTCTGTGTTGGCACGGTTTGATGATGTTAGTAGGATCTTTGCGTGACTCAGAATTTGGGGTGTGACATACCATCCCAATACAACGCCATAATGGGGAGGGCGTGACTGTACCAGTTGAAGGCCATACCAATAGCCCATCATCAGGTTCTCAAGTTTTTGATAGCCCGAGGGGTGGAGACTATGAGGGGAGATCAGGACATAGCAAAGCAGTGTTTCATGGCTGTCATACATAGAAAAGCTAGTTCATCCACCAACCAATAGGTCTGCATGATGGAAATGCATGATAGACTAGTCTTAGAGGATGTAGATTGAGTCCTAGTAGAGAAGGTCGTGGAGCCCCTCAAGAAAGTCATGCTCATAGGGGATGAGCCAAATTGTTTCTTCTTGCTCAGCACAAGTCTAACTAAGCAGGAGGAGTGCCGGCTGGTGGCATTCCTAAGACCATACGTTACAGTGTTCAACTAGACATCATACGAGATGCCAGACATCAACCCCAAGTGTGACAATCGGTATTTAAATTAAAAAAATAAAAAATAAATAGTTTATAAAAAAAACCCAAAATATAATTCCTAAAAAAAACCTTATATATAACTTTAAAATCAAAGTCTAAAAACTTACGTCTATTAAAAATTTTTGGAAATCGAAAAATCGTAGTAAAAAATATTACATTGTTAGAAAATTTTCATACAAATTCTGATTATACGATAATTCATAAAATAACATTAAAAATTCATCTCGAATTTTTTAAAAATTTTCGAAACTAAAAATTTACATCTATAAAAAATACTAGTAATCGAGAAATTGAAATAAAATACACAGACAATTTATATCTATTAAAAATTTTAACTACACAATAATTCATAAAAATACATTAAAAGTTTACACTCAAATTCTTAGATTTTTTTCAAATTAAAAATTTTACATAAAATTTTACGAGGTATATATAAATTAAATTCACCGTACACTTGTTAACAAATTAACTTGGAGCTGCCATGCACAGGACATCTATCCCTCACCCTTTCCTTTATATACCTGATTTCTGCATAAATCTTGCCCCACACGAAACATCAGAGACATCATCTTGAGCTGAGATACTAAAATCGAAATAAAGAAAATAAAGAAGGTTGAAGCTTGAAGGCTTCAGTAGAGGCCCGACAACGAGCAACATTAGAGGAGAAGCTGAGGAAGAACCAGGTGCCACCCACGCCACCTTGCCAAACCAACCATCGTCTGTCACCGTGCCACCCCAGCCGCCAAACCACGCCTCCACCGGCGCAAACGCCACCCCACCCGCCACCTACTCCGACGACGCAGACCTGGCCAACAGTCGGTCTCTTTCTCTCCCTTCCACTCTCTCTCTCTCTCTCTGTGTAATCTCTCTTCTTCTCTATCTCTCTGTCATCTCTCTCCCTCTCCCTATGTGTATCTCTCTCTCTCCCTCTCCACGTGTATCTCTCTCTCTCTCTATATATATATTGAATATATATCTCTCTGTGATATTCTAGTATCCTACATCAGAAAAAGAAAAAGAATTTCAACTATAAAAAAAAACTTTGAGCCCCTACATAGCAACAAGGAATTTTTCCAATGAGGTAGAGATCTTAGTAAAAGTTTGCAGTTAAAGGTGCTTATACTAGAATAATGCAAGAATGGATGATATCTTAGGAAGAACAAAACTATGAGAGTTTTGTGCAAAGCGAAAAATATCGTTGCCATGAGAAGGGTCGATAAGGATTGGCAAGCTACTGGAGTGTGGATCCCTTCCATCTTACGTGTCATGTGGGCGGGCTACTGAGTAGACGGGTCGATAAGGATTGGCAAGCTACTGGAGTTGGCAGGCTACTACACGAGGATGCGCAATCCTAAGAGGGTGGATTGTGATATCTTAGTATACCGCATTGAAAGGAAAGAGAGAGTTCCTGGGGTATAAATGAAAAATATTGAATCTCTATATAGCAACGAGACCTTTTTTCAAGGTGATAGAAATCCTAACAAAACTCTACAGTTAAGCATTCTCGTACTGGAGCAATGCAAGGATTAGTAAACTCCTTAGAAGAACAAAACTGTGAGAGTTTTACCCAAATGTATAATATTGTTACCATGAGAAGAGTCGGAGCGTTATACTCTTTCTTGGACACCACCACCACCGGGCACCTCTACTCCACAGCACGTCCACGACCTGCCACAGCACCACCCCCACCATGCATCACTGAGAATGCCCCCAGCCCATGCTTGAGTGCTGTGTGTGTGTGTGTTGTGATTTTTGTTATCTTGCAAAATTTTTCTTTTTTGCTGCAATTTCATAATCTCCTGCATGAAGAAGGAGACCACTGTGCGTATGTAGTTGTGTTTGCATTTACCTTAAAAGGGTGTTTGTTTGATTGTTTGCTTACAACATTTTAATGATTCTTGTTGTTTTAATTTAAGAAACTAAAAATACTTAAAAGAATTTTATGAAAAAGAAATTTTAAACAAAAACTCAATAATAAAATTTTATAAAAATTTTAAAATTTAGAGATTAAAATAAAGAATTTTATTCTTTAGACTAAAATGGAATAAAAGATTTTCTATTTACATTTTAGTTAAGCTAAACCAAATTTTAACTAAAATAGGTATTTAAAAGAATGAAATAAAGTAAAAAAAATTCTTATATCTAAATTTCTAAAGTCAACATTTTAACAAAATATGGACTTAAATTTTAAGAAAATTTAGACCAAGTATTAAAATTATTTTAACTAAAATTAAGTGTTTTAACATGGCTTAAAAGATTTTTATGAGATAGAATTATAAGTTGTCTTTAAAGTTTGGGCCTTAATTAGATTTAATTGAAATTTACAAAAACCAAATTTTTAAATAACTCATTTACGTAATATTTTGAAAAGGTTAAACATAAACTTTTTATTACTATGAATATTAGTTATAACTTTCCTTAAATAAAATATTGTTACTTCTTACAAAAATATAGATATCATACTAAGATTAGTATTTTTATTGCGTCCACATTTGAAAAATCATTGACGAAACCTGTGAAAATTAGGTGAGTTTTATGATATTCGAGTTAGTTTAGTTTTCAATTATCGTTTTATAACGATCTTGAGATGCATTGCTATTGATATTGCTTGAAAAATAATTATGAAAGTATGGATAGTATAAAGATGAGAATGATAATTTAAACGGAGTCCTAGTCGCTAGGGGACAATAAGAGTATTAGCGGTAAGGTATAATAAAGGCGGCGGCGAGTCATGGCCAAGTAACTATGGAATGATCATTTCTAAATTTGTGGAGTAGCTTCCCAAATTGCTAGTAAAATTATTTAATTTAATATCATTCTAAAATGAAAAGCGAGTAATAACTCAGATATCTATACACTCACACTAGTTTTGCTAATGATTTGTTGAAATTATGTTTCAGGTGACAATAAAAAGGATCTGGTTGGAATGGATCTTTCCCCTCTTCTCTTGAATGTTGAATGTTGTATTTCTCAATGATAAAAAGGATCTGGCTATTGTTTCAGTTAAATCTTGAATGTTGTATTTTTCTACGTAATATACATATGAAAAAAAATAATTGAATGATGTATAAATACATGCACTAGTATGCTCTAGGAGATTTTGAAAGGACCGTTGGGAAAACTTTTGTGAAACTATTAATAAAGAAAAGTTGTTTTATACCAAAACTAACCAAAAGAGTTTTAAAAACAAGAGACCTCGGGTGGGTTTTGACTCACTCGATGGTCACGAACGCCATTCTAATAAATGGGTCGTGACAGAGATGGTATTAGAGCAAAGTTTTGAAAACCCCAAATCTTAAGACCCTTTACACTATCTTTTATATGCTTATCATGTTTTAGACATATCCTTCGTTGGATAGATTAGTAATACCTAGAACATTTCTTAGAATACGGGCCTTAGATAACATAGAAATCTTTGGAAAGTACCACCCTACCATTCCCACCTGTAGCATTCTCATGGGAATCGTTGAGAACAAATCCTTTGAATCTAACCACGTATGAAATTTTCTTCACAAGTAGAGATTCTGATTAGAATAGAAAACGAAAGACCATTTTATCTATATTCGACAAGACGAGCGGTAGTCAGGTACTATATGAAAAAAGCATAAAAGAAAATGACAAATGGAAACACCATATGCAGGTGAATAGACACAGAGATGGTAAATCTTCCCAAAATCTTATTCCAAACCTGACAAAGTTACTAATAACCACATCAAGCAAGAACTAATCATAAAGTGAACTAGGCTAAACCCATGTTCCGATAGAATTCATTTCCTCGCACCCCGACAATGACCCATTCATATCTGTTGAAAAAGATCCAATACTCGTTCTTAAGATTAGAATTTTTAGTCAAAAGGCCTATGGATGATTAGTATGGGATAGGGATAAGAATGGATAGTATTTTGGATATGGTACAGGGTTGGACAGTGTTTTAGAAGCCTGTTTACCAATTTTTGTAATTTTTTACGTGTTCCTGATGATATAGTATTGTAAATTAATATCTAACTATTTTATTTAAAAGCATTACTTTTGTATGAATTTGTGATACTTGCAATGTGTTTCATTTTTCGGGCATCTCATGTTAGAAACGAGGATAATACGATAACTAATGTATACATCCAAAATACGTCAAACAAATGAGAAAATCCTTGAAAATGAAATCAAGAAAATTTACTAGGATTTTGTTAAATCAACCGATCAATTATCATTGAATTCTAATTAAAAGAACGCATAATCACCATTTCTTCTAATGAAAAGTTTGGGTCGCGACACTAGGTTCACACAGAGGCCGTCCCCACAACATGCAAATGCCGCCCTAGAAGAGATGAATAAGCTGCTAGAGGCCGATGCTATAAGGGAGGTACAATACCCACTTTGGCTTTCAAACACTGTTGTTGTCACACCCTACTCCAGCAAGTTACTCCACCTGTACAGTGGGAACATGATCTCGCTACATTCTAATGACCTCAAAAAAATTGTAAGGCTTAGAACAGTTAAGAACAAAAACATCATACAAGTCTGATGCAAAAACATTCTTTTACATACATTAGAGAAACATAAGTTTCCAAGGGATACTTCATCCCATATAACAAAAGACAACTCAAAACCAACAGTGCGTAGTCTCAACATGAAAATGTCATATAATTACAACCATACAACAAAAATAAAAAACAACATCTAGCTTCGAGCTCAATCCTAAGACGTTGACAGTGGGAAACAAAATTTCTAGCAGAACCTGCTGTCTACGACCACAAAGGTTACAAGAGAGTGCACTTAGTATTATAATAAATAAATTGAAAGACCAAACACTCAATTTAAGAACACTGAAACATCTTTGAAAGATTGTTCATCATGTTTTAACAAAAGATGTGAAAACACTGTTAGGGTTGTATATTAAAAACCATAATTTTGGTTTTAGTACTTAATTTTATTTTTTAATAAAATTAATTTTTTTATTTTATGAGAATCTTTATGAGCAATGGATGCATTTCATTATTTATTTGATGTCATGCATGTTTGTCTTTTATTCTACGTAATATTTAATCTGGTGTGTAAAGTTTGGTTTTCATACATAAGAACAAATTAAAGGTTCATGTGGAATATAAATTTTTAGTTCACAGTTTAGATGGAATTGGACAAACTATCAGTATAACTGTAGTACAGAATTTTAGTAAACATGTCTTAATTACGAAAAATATATAATAACGTCATCTATTGTTCTGACTCGCTGTGCTAGTACACTTAGTATGTATTGAACATGACCAAGTTAGGGTAATTAATTTTATACTGACTTTATAAATTAATTTACACTCCATGATTATTATAAGTATTTATGCTCTTAATCTCAAAATAATTATTATTTAGGTATATTTAATATTCGTTATTTTGATTCATTAGAAAGTGCGATCTTCGGATCAATAATTCTAGTGAGTTGGATAGCGATATTAATTATATGGTGAATATTAATTATTAACGGAATCCACGTTCCGAATTATCGAAATTGACGATACCCCCTTCAGAAAGCTTATAAGTTTTAACCGAGCCAAACACTGCAGGTAGATTTAATTATTCGGCAGTTAAATAAGTTAAGCGGAAGGTCTTAAAGAATTTAATTAAGAAGTCGGTTAAATATAATTGTTAGTAATTTAATTTAATCGACGGGTATCAAGAATCTTAACGTCGGGAGAATAAATAAACATTTAATAACGGGAGCTCGAATTTTTGATTTTGAGAATATTGTTAAGAGTGCAATTATAATTTTTTAGGGGAATAAATTATAATTAATATTTTTATAAAATTATTTCTGAATTGAGGTGAATTTTTATAATTACATTGGGAGTGTAAGTTATATTTACTCCATAGGTCCCTAATATAACCTATTTATATGTTGTCATAAAACATGACACCTGAATTGACATTATTCAGTAAGTGATTATGCGGCTATAGTTTCCATGCTCTTTGAAAATCCTAAGTCTAATCAAGAAGGTTTTGAATAACATGATAGTTAAAAGTTCACTTTTTGTTCGTGTTTTGTATTCGGGAATACAACAGAAGGCTTGTGTCGGATATTTGACTAGAAATCAAAAATCGTGATGGATCGTTAACTGAAAATTGTTACAGTAACCGAAATCATCCAAGCAGATTTCGAAAGGTATAATCTTAAAACTAACTTTGGAAGTATTACTGAGTTTTATTTTGATTGTTCGATATTAAAAGTTTTAATTTAGAGCATGTTTCGGCATTTGTCCGTTCAGTTATTTTTTAACTAAAATCATTGACGTAATCTTAGGATCTTGGCTGTTTACCCCAACAATTGGCATCAGAGCCGTCTTTGATTATGTATAATTTTATTATGGGTTCGGATAGATTTAAATTGTGCTAACTAGGTTTTGCAGGCAATTTAATTCCAGCTGTTAATGGTCATTATTTATTTTACATGTTTAATTGTATGGTTTGAATGATGATTATTAAATTACTAATTTTTTTAATCACGAGAGTTGATCGTGGTAAATTGATTGTAAACTCTACGGAGGTATAGGATCAATGTAAATATAATTATTGTTTTTCAATTTCTAGTTTTTGTATTTGTTTTGATTTATGTAATCGAAATAAAAAAATTAAAGAACAAGATTTTGAAAGCAAGCCGCAGTGATAAATCATGGTGATCAAATCGAAAGGTTGATCATAATCCATGAGCATTAATTCATGAATCACAGCCGAATCCACGTGTGCCGTCTTCATGTTCATTGAATGCATAAGTTTTATTCAAGCCACTGCCAAAGCATGAATCAAGTAAACGGTCAGGATTATGGGAATAAACGCAGTCAAGCCAAATGGGGCATCCATATATCATAAGAGATAACCCATTGTGCGCTGTCCAATCTTGAGTTACACCTGAAAAGCTACCAGCAAACCGCAAGCTTTTAGCAAGCAAAACGCAACGCCTGCGCGGCGGCACGGCGCGGTGCACGCACGGTTGTTCGGTGGTGCGGTGTGGCTGTTCGACGGGTACAGCGATAGCAGTGTTTCTGTGATTTACATTAGCTGAGTTATGTAAGGTTATCAGCTGGCTGCACAATTCTCACAAGATAAAAAAAATTATAATTTTAATTTTGACATGATTGCAGGTTTTCTGAACAGAAACTTTTTGGCTGAAGAATTTTAGATAGATCAGAAAAGTCGAGATTTAATATATTTATTTATTTATTAAAATGAATCTATACTTTTATTTCAATTTATTTATTTTGTTTTGCTTTAATTAATTCTGTTAATTCGAAATTAAATTTTTTTTGTAATGAAAAAATAAAATAATTTTTTTTAATTAAAATTAATTTTTTTTAAAAAAAATTAAGAATTTTATTTTGTTACATTAAAGCACGTTTAAGATGATTTTTTTTAAAAAAAATAGGATATCTAGAAAAAACGTAATGGTTAATTTCAAATTTTTTGAATTAATTAAAAAAGAGTTTAATTTTAATATTTTTTTTTTCGAAATATGTGTAAGAGGAAATAAAATTAAATTCTTGATTTTTATTTAAACTTGAGTTTTTAAATAAATAGAATTTGAGAATTTTATTTGCTACACATAAAAACACGTAAAGATATTTTAAGAAAAAATTAGAATCTTTTGCAACGTGTGGTTTTCGAAAAATATAAATTTATTTTAATTAAACATATTTTATAACCCTAAAAAATATTTTAAAAATTAAGTGAGTGAGGGAGTTTATTTACAGATAAATTTCGCGGTTTCCATCACTTGTACCTAGGTAATGTAATTAATTTTGCGTGTTGATATTAGGGCCTTCCTCCTAATTGGACAGTATTAATTACGGGATTACCAGTATAGACTTTCTTTACGGATAATTTTGGATAATTGTTAGTGTGGGTCACTTCTCTATTTGAAGGGTTTATTACGAAACGATTAATTCGGGATTAACTGATGGTTTACACTTAACTATAAATAATAGTATTCTCTTCATTTGAGTCACTACTATTATTTATTAGATCAAAATTACGTTAGCTATTTACTTTTACTTGGTAAGGTCTATTGCTTAGATATTAAAATTAATAGGAATTGGCCTGTCTAGACAAATGATGAATAGTAAATATTTTTTCTATCGAGGCATGCTATTCACGGTGTACCAGGCTACTGGTGAATTTTTTTAAAATGGTAGAGGGAACCAATTTTAAAATAAAATTTAAAATTTTACTCATCATAATTAATACTTTTTAATTATGTGATTCTCAAGATTAAAATGGCTTTAATCAACTCGCGGCTATACTCAAAGAAAATAAACTTATGGGTCCTAATTATGTTGACTGAAGAAAAAAATTGGATATAATTTTAACTACCGATGGTGTTCTTAAGAAACCAAAACATGTGTTTATTTCTAAAAAACGTTCTTTCTCTAAGTTGAAAGGCAAGAAGAAGAAACAGGTTTAGAAATAGGGTAGCACGATTTCTAAGGTAGTTAGTGGGTCACGGACTAGTGTGAAAAAATTAAAAAGCAGATGTTTCTACTGCAACTAGACTCGACACGGGAAAAAGCAATGTCCAGTTTATCTTGGCAAGCAGAACAACAAAGGTAATTTCTATTTACTAGTTGTGGAAACACGTTTAGCGGTATTATCTATCGGTACCTGGTGTGTAGATACGGGAGCCACTAATCATATCTGCAATTCATTGTAGGGTTTTAAAAAATTTGACAACTTAGTGATGAAAATATTTACTTGCACATGGGCAATAATATAAGGGTAATAGCAGTCACAGAATAAGGTGGGCAATGTCACTCTTAGTTTAGTAGAGATTGAGTTTTAATATTGAGAGATTGTTTTTATGGACCTTCTATTATAAGGAACTTAGTTTCTATTTCTAAATTGGTTAAAGACGAGTATTTAGTTTATTTTAATAATTCTGTGGTTATTAAGGATAATAAACGGTTTATCAATTTTGGTACATTGGTTGATGATTTTTATGTTATTACTTATATATTTTCTACACTGCAAATGAATGAATTGAATAATGCATCTAATTCACCATTTAAGAGAAATGAACCTTTTTTAATGAATCAAACGTATCTTTGGTACTTACGCCTAGGTCATATTAATCTAAAAAGAATAAGTAGACTGGTTGAAGATAGACCTTCCAATTCATTGAAAGTGGAGGCACTTCTATTCTGTGAATTCTGCTTGAAGGATAAAATGACCAAAAAGTCATTTTCGGCTAAAGGTTATAGAGCTAAAGAACCATTAGAACTGGTTCACTCTGACATATGTGGACCTATGATTATCTATGCTGGAGGAGACTTTGAGTATTTTGTCACTTTTATTGACGATTACTCAAGATATGGATACATTTATTTGATACACCGTAAGTCTGAATACTTAGAGAAATTTAAAATATTTAAGGCGGAAGCAAAAAAGCGTCTGGAAAAATGTATTGAGACACTTCAGTCTTATCGTGGTGGCGAGTACCTCTTTGGAAAGTTTAGGAATTATTTGTCAGAGGAAAGGATTATATCCAATTGACTACACCAAGCACTCCACAACAGAATGGTGTAGCAGAAAGAAGAAATAGGACTCTTATAGAGATGTGAGATCTATGATGAGTTATTCGGACTTATCCGATTCGTTTGGAGAATTTGCATTAGAGACAGTAACTTATATTCTGAACTTAATACTCTCTAAGTCAGTACCTTTTATTTTCACAGAATTGTAGACCAGGTGTAAACCTGGTCTAAAACATATTTGAATTTGAGGGTGTCCAGCACATTGCTAAAAGAGAACACGGATAAGTTGAAATCGAGAACAAAAGCCTGTTTCTTTGTTGAATATACTAGGAAAACGAAAGATAATTTATTTTATAATTCTAAAAATCATAAGGTCATTGTCAATGCCAATACTGATTCTTAAAAGAGAATTATGTAATGGATCACAAGCCCAAGAGTAGAATTGTTCTAAAAGAGCTGAGAGAAAATACCAGTAGTATAGTAGAAATACTACGGAGAAGTGTCATCTATATACCATTGTGTCGTCGTAGTGGGAGAATTATCAAGACACGTGCAAACCCTAAACCAGATTAGGGTGCTACCATTAACATGTCGATTTCACAAACAGAGGAGCATGTGGGTAATGGTGCACAGGGTTCAGAATCAACACAGTGTGTCACTGCTAGTACACAGACGCAGGAAGTGCCTCATCATAGTAGCAGGGTTGCTCATTAACCCGATCAATTTATGTTCTTGGGAGAGTCTTTTGATAAGATTATAGAAGAACTGGATACTGAACGCTGTAACTACAACGAAGAACTCTAAGATAAAGATGTAGAGTTATGGCAAAAGGTTATGAATTTAAAGATGGAGTTTATGTACTCTAATCAGGTCTGAAAACTTGTAGAACCATCTGAATGGATAAAATCCATCGAATACAAGTGGATCTATAAGAGAAAGAGAGGAACAGACGAAAATGTGAAAACCTTCAAAGCTAGGCTTATTACAAAAAGGTTTACTCAGAAATAAGGGATCGATTATGGGTAGACCTTTTCACCGATAGCCATACATAAGTCTATCTGAGTTTTTTATCCATTGCAGCTTATTTCGATTACGAAAT
This sequence comes from Heliamphora pulchella, assembly GCA_032270985.1. Lineage (NCBI taxonomy): Eukaryota > Viridiplantae > Streptophyta > Magnoliopsida > Ericales > Sarraceniaceae > Heliamphora > Heliamphora pulchella. The sequence continues at coordinate 6,509,027 of JAULJZ010000023.1, forward strand.
TTGACAAATGGACGTCAAAATAGCTTTCCTTAATGAAAATCTTAACGATTGTATCTATATGGTACAACCAAATGGTTTCATAGCAAATAGCCAAGAACACGTGTTGTGCAAGTTTAAGAGATCCATTTATGAACTTAAGCAGGCATCTAGGTCTTGGAACACTCGGTTTACCATGCAGGATTTCAAGAAAGGGTTTCTCCCTTTCAAGTATGGAATCGCTCTATCCAATGATCAATATTCTAAGACACCTAATGAGATAGAAAGATGAAGACGGTTCCTTATGATTCGGCAGTAAGAAGTCTCATATATACTATGCTTTACACTAGATCGAATATTTATTTTGCCGTTGGCATGATTAGCAAATATCAGTCTAATCTAGGACAAAAGCATTAGACAGCGATAAAACATATAATCAAGTACATGAAAAGGACTAGGGATTATATATTAGTTTACCAAGCAGATAGTCTAGTACCTTTGTGGTACATAGACTCGAATTTTTAGTCATATAAGAATTTCCAAAAATTTACCTCGGGATATGTGTTTACCTTTAGTACTGCCAGCTATTACACTTTATTATGATGATAGCAGAGCGGTTGCCAACTTAAAGAAACCAAGAGTTCACAAAAAAAAAAGTACATTGAGCGTAAATATCACCTAATACAAGAGATTGTATAGAGATTTGGTGTTACTGTGACCAAGATTGTATCAGAAGATAACTTTGTAGATCCTTTTATAAAGAGTTTACCAGTTTAGACTTTTGACAATCATGTATAGGGCATGTGAGTCAAATATATGGCAATATGATTTTGAGTATAAGTGGGAGATTGTTAGAGTTGTATACTAAAAACCATTGTTTTGATTTTAGTATTTAATTTTATTTCTTAATAAAATTAAATTTTTTTTATTTTTTAAAAATCTCAATGAGCAATGTATGTGTTTCATGATTTATTTGATGTCATACATAGATATCTTTTATTCTATATAGTAGTTAATCTAGTGTGTAAAGTTTGACTTGCACACGAAAGAACAGATTAAAGATTTTTGTGGAATATAAGTTTTTAGTTCACAGTTTTGATGGAATTGGACAAACTATCTGTATAACTATAGTACAGAGTTTTAGTAGATCTATCTTGGTTATAGGAAACTGATAATAGCGTCGTCTATTGTTCTGACTCGCTGTGCTAGTACACTTAATGTGTATTGAATAGAATCAAATTGCGGTGATTAATTTTATACTGACTTTATAAATTAATTTACACTCTATAGTTATTATGAGTGTTTATACTCTTTATTTCAAAATAATTATTATTTGCGTATATTTAATATTCGTTGTTTTGATTCATTAGAAGGTGCGATCTTGTATGGGTTAATAATCCCGGTGAGTTGGATAGCGATATTAATTATATGGTGAATATTAATTATTGATGGAATTCACATTCCGAATGATCGAGATTGACGATATCCCCTTAAGAAAATTTTTAAGGTTTGACCGAGCCAAACCATGTAGGTGAATTTAGTTATCCAGTAATCAAATAAGTTAAGTGAAAGGTCTTAAGAAATTTATTTAAAAAGCCAATTAAATAAAATTATCCGTAATTTAATTTAATTGGTCGGTATCAAAAATCTTAACGTGGAGAGAATAAATAAAAATTTAATAACGGGAGCTCGAATATTCAGTTTTGAGAATATGATTGGTTGTGCAATTATAATTCTTTAGTGGAATGAATTATAATTAATGTTTCTATGAAATTGTTTCTGGGTTGAGGTGAATTTTCATAATTATATTGAGAGCTCAAGTCATATTTACTCTACAGGTCTCCACTGTAACCTATGTATATGCTGTTATAAAAGTTGATGCTTAAATTGATATTATCCAGTCAATGATTAGGTGGCTAGGGTTTCCACGTTCTCTAAAAATTCTAAGCCTAATTAAGAAGGTTTTGAAGAGCACGATAGATAAAAATTCACTCTTTGTTCATGTTTTGCATTCGAAAATACAACAGAAGGCTTGTGTCAGAGATTTGACTAGAAGTCAAAAATCACGGCGGATTGTTTACTGAAAATTGTTACAGCAACTGAAATTATCTAACCAGATTTCGAAAGGTATATTCCTAAAATTAACTTTAGAAGTATTACCAAATTTTATATTGATTGTTCGATATCAAAAGTTTTAATCTGGAGCCTGTTTCGACGTTTGCCCATCCAGTATTTTTTAACTAAAATCATAGACATAATCTTAGAATCTTGGCAGTTTACCCCAACAAACACCGCATTCATTTCAACACATTCATCTCATAAGTTCTAAATAATTTTCTCATTTCATAATGGTGTAACTAAGGCTTAGTAGCCACAACGTATTATATCCATTTCTCGCACACAATCCTATTCAATAGTGACCAAGTAGTCGTCTATCTCACAACTGGGAGTTCCAACGATACCGTAATCTCAATTCTCAATACATGGATATGCACGTCATGGAATGAGGGCCACTCTTTAATTACAAGTGATATATGCATCGCCCGTGAGTCATAACTCGCAATGCCTTTGTAGGCAAAAAAAACCCCTTTACCGGGCACCTCCCCTTTAGGGATATAAAACTCATACTGGGCATCTTTCCTAATGGGATATAAAACCCATGTAGGGCAACCGCACATAGGCTGGATACCTGCAATAACTTGGCACATTGGAATAAAAACATACTTTTCATTTCATATAAAAGTATCTTATTTGCTTCATTCATTCTTCAAGCACATGTTTCTTTTAGAAAATATAGATAACACATTTGAATTATTAATGCATTTAAAAGTAATGTCTCATGTTATCATTCACAAAAAAAATCTCATGATTCAAAACATGGATGTAGAAATATTTTAGAAGATATCTCATATAATCATTTTTCAAAATAATATCTAAGATCTCTCACCTTGTTTAGGCAAAACACAACCTACCTCCTTATAAACGAGACAAAGCTTTAACCTCCGACATTAAAACCCTCCGTACCTATCAGGCAACCACAACAATATGTCGTCAACTTAGGGCACCAACTATTCTTGTCAAAAGGTAAAGAAAGGTTTAGATCTTCGGATTGGTCTTACAGTTAATGGTTATAACTTTACTTCTGTTAAAGCTAAAGAAAATCCATCTATTATAACACCCCACCAACCCTTAAGGTCAAAAGGTCACTTGTAAAGTTTAGGGAACCAAGACCAAAGGTCACAACCTCAAATTTCTTATCCAACACACTGACCAAATTTCATAACAGTCAAAGAGAAATTAACTTTAAAATTATAAAACAACTCGAAATGCTCTGATTTTTGGACATTAGATAGTTTGAGATGTTATCTAACTTTTTTATTAAGATCACTTTTCCATAAACCCATCATAAAAAGGTGTTTCAATCTCTGTAAAACAATGTGTCGAATTTGTCCATAAAGATAGATTCTGTCCATCAACTTTAAAAACCATTTTGACCAATCAAATAGTATTTAAAATTCATCCAATTTAGCAGACAACTAAAATAAAATGTTATGAATATTTTCATGAAGAAACCTTTTCCAAGACAAGTCTTTAAAATGGAATTTTGGCCTCTTGAACAAACAGTGCTAGAAAGTGCACGAATTTGGAAAAGATTCATTTTCTCACAAATTATCCAACCAAATCACTTAAAATAAATTTTGTTTGAAATCTAACATCAATATATAACTATGAACGCAAAGATTAAGTCAATATGATATTTATAGAATTTATTAAAAGTGTTTAAAGTCGGACCTCGTTGTTGAAAAAACCTGAAACAAAAACTTATAAGGCTCATCTTGGTCCTTTTGCCATTTTTCATGTTAAGGGTTAAACTTTTAAACATGTATCTAACTTGGTACATCAAAAGCAAACTACAAATACCTCAAAGAAAGAAAGAAAGAAATATGGATCACTCATCTAAATATCACAATACCAACATAATCCTTAGGCTCAATTAGGGATCCTAGGCTCATCTAGCTTATTTTCAACCTGTTTCTCCTGCATTTCTTGATTTAGTTTCTTTGAAAAATGGGGATGAGAAGACATTTTTGAGTGAAGAAGAGATAAATTTATTGAATTTCTTACCTATTCTTTAGGTTTTGAAGCTAGGAGATAAACTTAAAGCTTTTAAACATTCATCGTTCTTCTTCTTCTTCCCCTATATCTATATATATATATATATATATATATCTGTGTGTGTGTGTGTGTATAACAACTCAGTCTGGAACCTAGTTATAATAATTCGGACGGTAACTATCCATGGAGCAATTTAGCCTAAACCTTAGTATTAGCGATGGTTAGTTGATGAGATCTTAGGTCGCTAGAAGGATGGAAATCTTAACTAACTCGAAACACTAATTTGACGCGAAAATCTTAAAAAGATCAAATATTCTTAGGCAAAATCCTAACACTCAAAAAAAGTCTCAGGACAACCTAAATTAAGTAATAACATAAAATATAAAATTAAAAATTAAAAAATTTTATAATTAGGGTAAAATGACCATTTTGCTCCTAGTATAATAAAAAATCATAAAAATCTAAAATTTGACACATGAACACCCGAATTCAGATATTTATATACAATTAATTAATAAAAGATAAAATAATAACAAAAATACCCTTACATGACCAGCTACCTAGGAAATTGTGCATAAAAAGTTACTTTTTACCTTTTTAAGCTTAAAAATGAGAAAAAATTGTATAAATTAAGCATTATTATAACCTAATACTTTTTATACAAGTAATATATATAATAATATAATAATATAATAATATTATATTATAGGTCAACAAAAGTAAACAAATTATTATTTAAAATTTCTACACAATAAATAAGTCAAAAAGTCAATTCTTATCAAACTAGTTTAAATTGACTTAAAAGCACACTCTTATTTAATTAATTGCTATCAAAATTATGATAATTCATGAAAAGACTAAATTAATTATAAATACATTAATATAATAGATTTTAGTAGGTTAAGATACCAAAAAAATACATAAAATTAATATTTTATGCATTTTCTTGTACAAAATGATATCAAAACTCAATTTAAATCCTAAATTAATACAAAATCAATTTTGCACTGCCCCAAACCTGCCCTAGCCAACTTCCCACATGTAAAATCTGATATCAAATTTCTTAAATAGAGCAAGCCTTGCCATGCACCTAATGAAAATGAAAGAAATTTAAAATAAAGCTTACATAACATTTTTAGATCTACTACTAAATTTTTTATAAAAGCAAGACCCAAACACCCTCCTTTCTCCCCTTATATTCGGTCATATAGAGAGAGAAAAACCAGATTGAGTGTTCTTAGAGTTCTTCAAAAGTTAGGAAAAAAAGGAAGGAAAAATAAGGAGAAGAAGAAGAAGAAGTCAAGGAGAAGCAAGGAGGAACTTCTAAAGCCAAGTCAATCCATCCTTCCACCATTAGAACTTCAAAACAAGTAAGTAAATCTCCTAAAATCTTCTGTCATTCTCTCAAAAAATAGCCCTCAATCCATCTCTATAATCAACCCTAAGAATAATAAACAAGGATTCACCTAAAAAGGCATCATAAGAATAGATGATGGACTGTTCATGTATGATTAAGTATTGCATGCGCTTGCATGTGAGTATTTTTGAGTTTTATGACTTAAATAGGCTCTGAAACTTTGGTTTGTATGATTTTATGGCATGCATGCAAAGAAAATACATCAAAAATTGACACAACATGAGCTAAGTTATCAAAACCCGAAATAACCTGATTTTTTGGGCATCTCAACATTCTGCCACAAACTTTAAACTACCATAACTAATTGTAGAAAATTAATATAAATGTGATTTTTATGTCTAGACCTATCTTTATAAGTTCTCTTTCATACAAAATTAGTTTGAAGTAATTTCGTTGGGTAGAACTTCAGATATACCCTTTTACCAAAGAGTGTCAGATTTTGATCACTCTGAATTGTAGACCTAAAAACTCTAAGTTAGAGTGAGAACTGAGCTTGAGTCAAAACCTACAACTTGTAGAGGACATGTTTATTTTACTATCCACCAAAACTAAGCTAAAAATATAAATTCTTGATAGGTCAAAACCCTTCCCAAAGTCACTATTGTGACTTAATGACTGACAGAGCTCTCTGTCACACCTTTTTGTGAGACCAAAACCCTACGTTTTTAATAGTCAAATCCCAAAGTGGTAAACATGAAAAATGTAGCTAACATATTAAACTACTACCGAGAAAAAATCAGCCCAAAATACCCTCGGATCAACCCCAAAAGGTTTTGAGCATTCCCTGTTGAAATCCTATTCTGTAGACCCTTTCTAGGCTGACTAAACACATCTTATAAATTGGCCACAATCACCAACTTGTTCCAAACAAATAGCTCTAGCACAAAACACAAAACTTATAGAGAACAGCTTAAACTAAAACCTCCCCAAAAATCAGATCCATAAACCTTGAATTGGTGCTCCAAAATCGTGGCCAACAGAGGCCTAAATTCTGCACTTTTTTCTGTGAAGTGCTGAATGGTTTTCCCTTAATTAAATCAAATGACCCTTTTTTCCTATGATCTAACCTTAGTGCTAAAAATAAAAGTTGTAGAAAATATTTTTATCTAATTTGTGTTCAAAAATTAAAAACTAAATTCATGTCTAGGTACCTCAAAACACTGTCATAACTTTAAAATTGGCGTTTGAATAAATACCCAATTTTGGCTAAGTGTATGAGTAGTGTGTCACATTGTGGAACTTGAATATATAGGTTTTAAATGAATTATGTAAATGGTTTGTGTATGAAAATGATAATTTGATGAATAAGAATTCATGCCGCTAGGTTAAATTTATGTCTTGTGAATTATCGTTTGTTCTTTACGTACTTGTACTCCATAATCATAATTTTATAATTTCATGCAAAGCATACATATGTTATTTTAGCCCCACGTCACGATCAATTTATACATGTAAATCGTAAATAGCAGTTGCATATATCATATCACGTCACCATTGGGTTGGGTTTCGTGGGGTTTACCATTTATTTTGAGAAAAGAATAAAAATTGAACCTTAGAGTTAGTACTATAATTGATGGAATTGAAATATTGTGATATTGACTAAATGCCTTGATTGTGATATTTGCTAAATGCCTTAATTGTGATATTGGCTATATGCCTTGATTTATTTTGGGATGATTTTGTCCGAAGTGCTAAATGCACCTTATTGTTTATGATGTATATGTTTGGTGAAGGCGGTTAGGGTGGCGTAATAATAGGAGTTAGTTTTTGCTATCCCACGTTTGACCTTGACCTGAGATTTGAGAGCCGAGTGTTAACTTGTCCATGCCCTTGCCGTCAGTGATGACCCCGCTGGACACTTAGTCCGCTACGTAGTCATTCCGCGGCTTAAGGAACGTTCTTTGACAGTCGGTAGACTTGGTCAGCGTGATTGGGATCATGGGGTTTAGGATGGTTCTCCTCAGTTTGGGAGAGCCTAGAATAACTTAAGTTTAAATTGAGTTAGAAAATAAAATTGGTTGCATCGCATTCATTTGCATCACACACTTGTATAAATGTTCTCATATATGCTTACCCTGTTGAAAATATTAAATTGTCTGTCTCTTTAGTCTTAAATTGTACTGGGTATTATACGATATGTATTATAGGATATTTTATTGTGAGTTTGTTAGACGGTTTAGGGAGTTTGCTTCTAGGCTTTGGCTCATGGCATTCATGCCACAGGTGAGGAAGAAGGACTGTTTGAGGAGGTTGCACCCGTTGAGGAAGAAGGTTTTGAGAAATATGTGAGTGGCAGGAGCCAGCATACCCCGACAACGCGAATTGAAGAATTTGAATTTTTTCCCATCTTTTTTTTTCTTTTGTTCAGTTTCCACGGGCATATTGTAATTTTGTTAAATTCTCTGAAAAACTGTAATCGTTATGTAATCTAAACAAGTTTTGAATATTTAACGATGTAGTACTTATCATATGTAACTATGAATGCATGGCTAGTATATCTCTTAATTATAATTATGTATGTCCCGATGTGCCCAATAGACGGGGCGTCACTCTGTGTGTGTGTGTGTGTGTGTGTGTGTGTGAGCCCAAATTCAATAGGGGAGAGAAGAGTAGGGTTCCCTTTTTATAGAAAAAAAAAAGCATTGGTTAACCCTTAATGGTTAGGTAAACCTAGGTTGGCTTGGCTAACCCATAGTTATTCTGATTAACTCATGATTAGGATATATATATATACACACACACACACACTGTTAAAGTTGTATACTAAAAATTATAATTTTTAGTTTTAGTATTTAATTTTATTTATTAATAAAATTAATTTTTTATTTTATGAGAATCTTAATGAACAATATATGCGTTTCATTATTTATTTAATATTGTGCATGTGTGTGTTTTATTTTACATAGTATTTAATCTGGTGTGTAGAGTTCAGCTTACACACAAAAGAGTAGATTAATGATTTTTGTGAAATATAAGTTTTGGTTCACTATTTAGATGAAATTGAACACACTATCGGTACAACTGTAGCACAATATTTTAGTAGATCTGTTTTGATTAAAGGAAATAGTAATTGTCTTAACAATTATTTCGACTTATTGTACTAATACACTTTGTGTGTATTGAACAGGACCAAGTTGGGATAATTAATTTTGTACTAATTTTATAAATTAATTTACACCTCATGGTTATTATGAACGCTCATACTCTTAATTCTGAAATAATTATTATTTGCGTATATTTAATATTTATTATTTTGATTCATTGAAGGGTGTGATATTGTATGGGTCAATAATTTTGGAGAGTTAGATAACGATATTAATTATATGATGAGTATTAATTATTGACAGAATTCACGTCCAGATAATCAGGATTAATGATATCCCCCTAAGGAAGCTTATAAATTTTGACCAAGCTAAACCCTGTAGGTGAATTTTATAATCCGGTAGTCAAATAAGTTAAGTGGAAGATCTTAAGAAATTTTTTTAAAAGGCCGATTAAATATAATTATCATTAATTTAATTTAATCGGCAGATATCTATAATCTTAACATGTGGAGAATAAATAAGTATTTAATAATAAGGGCTCGAGTACTACGATTTTGAGAATAAGACTGAGAGTGCAATTATAATTATTTAATGGAATGAATTATAATTTATATTTTTATAAAATTGCTTCTAGGTTGAGGTAGGATTTCATAATTACATTGAAAAACTCATGTCTTATTTACTCTACAGGTTCCTATTATAATCTATTTATATAATGTTATAAAAAATAGCCGTCAGTTTAATTCCATATAACGTTCTAAGGTTTTTACGTCTTGTGAATTCAATGAATAGGCGACTGAACAGGTTTTGAAGAACATGATAGATCAAAGACCACAATTTATTCGTGTTTGGCATTTGAGAATATAGCAGACGACATATGTCGAAAATTTGACTAGAAGTTAAAAATCGAGGCAGATCATTGAATGAAAATTGTTGTAGCAACGGAAATTATCCAATCAGATTTTGAAAGGTATAATCCTAAAACTAACTTTGGGAGTATTATCAAGTTTTATTTTGATTGTTCGATACCAAAAGTTTTAATCTAGAGTCTGTTTCAGCGTTTGCCTGTCTGATTTTTTTTTGACTAAAATAATAGACATAATCTTAGGATCTTGGCGGTTTGTCCCAACAATTAGTATCAGCACTGTCTTTGATTATATATGATTTTATGATGAGTTCGAGTCTATTTAGATTGTGCCAACTCGGTTTTGCAGACAATTTAATTTTGATTTTTAATGGTCATTATTTTGCATGTTTGATTACATGGTTTAATGATTATTAATTAATTTTTTTTAACCACAAGAGTTGATCATGGTAGATTGATTGTGAACTCTTCGGAGGCATATGGTTAATATAAAAATAATTATTTTTCGATTCTTAATTCTTGTATTTTGATTTTATGTAAAAGAAAGTCGAAAAGTATCAAAAACCATGAAGAAAATTGAAGAACATAGGCGTGGCACAAGAGATTATCAATTTAATTCATGGTTTGGAATTAAAGGATCACGAACCATGATGGTGGCCAAACGTGGATTATATGGGATTGTTATCAAGAATGCATGAACAATTACGAAATTCCAAATTGTGCTACGGTGTATTAATCCCATGTGGGTTATCACGTGAATTCTAGGAATCCATGTATACTATTTTTTTTTTCCAAAAGAAATTATCAATTTTATTAATTAGATAGGTGACCAAACGGCCTACAATCAAACAGAACAATAAACTACAACCATTTTGGACAAATATCATTCTACGTACAACTATTCTTCAAAGATAAATCAAATTTTGCTACTTTGTGCGCAGCTTGGTTGACAGAATGTTTCACAAACGAGAAACAACAGGAGAAAAATAAGGATTGAAGTTGAAGACAATCGTCAATAATGACTTCAAATCAGAGTAGGAGCATCTCTTATTGCACAAGGCGTACACCACTTGTAATGAATCCCCTTCGATAATAACATTTTCCATCTCCCATCTTCGAGCCGCTCGAAGTTCCTCTTTAAAAGCCATGCATGGAATTGAATCTATGGAAGCCACAATGATTATGCTTGGGAATATAATTGGAATCATGCGGCAAAAATCCCAAACGGCAAACAATGGATAAGCGCAAATCCAGAAACCACAACAAGCAGTGGAGCAGTGGAGCAGTTGTGGTTGCGTGGTCAAGTGGCGGCGGCAGTAATTTTTTAATAGAACTTTGATTTACAATAGCTGAATAATGTAAGATTTTTTGTTGGCTGCAAAGTTTTAACAAAATCAAAAAATTAAAATTTTAATTCTGACAAAATTACAGGTTTTTTAAATGAGCAGAAACTCTTTAACTAAATAGTTATAGATCGACTATAAAAGTCGGGATTTAATGTATTTATTTATTTATTTGTTTAAATGTGTGGATACTTTTATTTCGATTTATTTATTTTGTTATATTCTAATTAATTCTGGTTAATTGGAAATTAATTTTTTGTAACGAAAAAATAAAATAAAATTTTCTTTAATTAAAATTATTTTTTTAAAAAAAATTTAAAATTTAATTTTGTTACATAAAAGCACATTTAAAGATAATTTTTTTTTAAAATCGGATATCTTGAAAAAACGTGACGGTTAATTTTGAATTTTTTGAATTAATTAAAAGGAGTTTAATTTAAATTTTTTTTAAAAATATGTGTAACGAAAAATAAAACTAAATCCATGATTTTATTTAAAATTAATTTTTAAAATAAATAGAATTTAAAATTTTTATTTTTTACACATAAAAACACGTAAAAATAGTTTAAAAATTAAAATCTTTTGCAACGTGTGGTTTTTAAAAATTAAAAATTTATTTTAATTAAACTATTTTTGTAACCCTAAAAAATATTTTAAAAACTAAGTGAGTGAGGGAGTTTATTCACAGATAAATTTCGCAGTTTTCATCACTAGCTTGTATGTGATATAATTGATTTTATGTGTTGGGATTAAGACATTCCTCTTCATTAGACAGAATTAATTACGGGATCACCAGTACGAACCTCCTTTAGGATTAATTTTAGATAATTATTAGTCTGAATCACTTCTTCATCTGAATAGTTCATTGCGAAGCAATTTATTCAGAATTAAGTGATGGTTTACACTTAATTCTAAATAATAGTATACTCTCCATTTAAGTCACTGCTATTATTTATAGGATCGAAACTATATCAATTATTTAATTTTATTTAGGGAGATTTATTGCATAGATTGTAAAATTAATAAAAATTGGCCTATCTGGACAAATGATGAGTAATAGACGTTCTTCCTATCAAGGCATACTATTCACAGTATACCAAGTTGCGGGTAAATTTTTTTAAAAGGGTAGAGGGAACCGATTTCAAAATTAAATTTAAAATTTTACTCATCATAATTAATTATTTTTCATTATGTGATTCCCAAGATATTAAAATGGATTTTAATCCAGCTACGGCTATACTAAAAGAAAATAAACTTATGTGTCCTAATTATGTTGACTGAAAAAAAAAGGATATTGTTTTAATTGCCGAGGGTGTTTTTCGGAAGATAGAAAATGTGTTTGTTTCTGAAAAAAGTTCTTCCTGTAAGACGAAAAGCAAGAAGAAGAAAAATACTAAGAAATAGGGTGACATAGTTTCCAAGGTAATTAGTGGGCCACAAACTGATGTGAAAGAATTGAAAGACATATATTTTTACTGCAACCAGAATGACATTGAAAAAGTAATGTCCAATTTATCTTGGCAAGCAGAACAATAAAAGTAATTTCTGTTCACTAGTTATGAAAATATGTTTAGCAATGTTATCTACCGGTACCTGGTGTCTAAATACGTAAATTACTAATCATGTCTGCAATTCATTACAAGAGTTTTAAGAAATTCGACAACTTAGTAATGAAAAAATTTACCTACACATGGGCAATAATACAAAGGTGACAGCAGTTGCAGTGGAAAATATTACTCTCAATTTTAGTAGAGATCGAATATTAATATTGAGAGATTGTCTTTATGTACCTTCCACTAGAAGGAACTTAGTTTCTTCTTCTAGGTTAGTTAAAGACGGATATTTGGTTTATTTTAATAACTCTGTGGTAATTAAGGATAATAAACGATTTATCTGTTCTGGTACATTGGTAGATGATCTTTATGTTATTACTTCAATCTCTATTACACTGCAACTGAATAGATTGAATAATACATCTAATTCACCATTTAAGAGAAATGAACTTTCTTTAATGAACTAAACGTATCTTTGACACTTATGCCTAGGTTATATTAATCTGAAAAGGATAAATAAACTGGTTGAAGATGGATCTTTGAGTTCATTAGAAGTGGAGGCACTTTCAGTCTGTGAATCTTACTTGGAAGGTACAATGACCAGGAGCCATTTCTGGCTAAAGATTATAGAGCTAAAAAATCGTTAGAACTGGTTCACTATGACTTATGTGGACCTATGATTATCTGGGATAAAGGAAGTTTTGAGTATTTTATCACTTTTTTTGACGATTACTCAAGGTATTGATACATTTATTTGATGCACCGTAAGCCTAAATATTTTGAGAAATTCAAAGTATTTAAGGCGAAAGCAGAGAAACGTTTGAAAAAATATATCCAGATACTACAGTCTGACCGTGGTGGCGAGTACCTCTTTGGAGACTTTAGGGATTATTTGTCAGAGGATGGGATTATATCCCACTTGACTAGATCGAGCACTCCACAGTAGAATGGTATAGCAGAAAAAAAGAATATGACTCTTATGGAGATGGTGAGGTCTATGATGAGTTATTTGGACTTACCCGATTCATTTTGGGAATTTACATTAGAGACATTAGCTTATATTCTGAACTTGGTACCTTCTAAGTCAGTACCTACTACTCCCATAAAATTATAGACTGGACACAAGCCTAGTCTAAGACATATTCGAATTTGGGGGTGTTCAGCACACGTGCTGAAAGGAAACACGGATAAGTTAGAATCGAGAACAGAAGTCTGTTTCTTTGTTGCATATCCCAGGGGAACGAAATGTGGTTTATTTTATAATTTTAAGGATCAGAAGGTCATTGTCAGTGTCAATACTAGATTCTTGAAAGAGAATTATGTAATGGACTGCAAGACCAAGTGTAAAAATGTTCTGGAAGAGCTAAGAGGAAATACTAGTAGTGCGGTAGAAGCACCACGAGAAAGTATCATCGATATCCCATTATTTTGTCGTAGTGGGAGGATTATCGGGACACGTGCGGATCCTGAACCAAATCAAGGTGCTACCATTAACATGCCGATTTCACAACCAGAGGAGCATATGGGTAATGGTGCACAGGGTTCAGAATCAACACAACGTGTCACTGCTAGTGCACAAGCACAAGTAGTGCCTTGTCGTAGTAGAAGGGTTGTTCGTCAACCCGATTAGTATATGTTCTTGGGAGAGTCTTTTGACGTGGTCGTGGTGGTGAATGAAGGATGGAGAGAGGGCAACGCGATGCAAGGAGTGGAAAGGGAGGGCCAACAACGCTCATGGAGGGTGTGAGTGGGGTAGCTGAGGCTCGTCGTTGGTGACAATAAAGGAGGGGGGTGCGAATTAGAAGGAAAAACTATTAGGGTTTTTATCCCTAATGGTATTTTTGCATTGACAAAAAAAAAATTAATTGGGTAATTGGTAATTATGTTCTTTTCCATATATTTCTTGTTTTGTGTTTTGGAAGGGCAAATTTCAAAGCATCTCTTAGCTTTCAATTACTAATAAGGCTAAGGATTCGTTTAGGATAATATTTGATTAGCTTATTTTATTTTGTTTATTTTTATATTTGATAATTTTTTAAATTATTTGATTTGTTTTTTATTTTTTGAATTTTTTTGTTGAGATAAATAAGAAAAATAAAAAATAACCAATTTTTAAAAATAATCAAAAAATTAAAAAATTAATTAAAATACACTAATAAGTCAAATTTATTTTTGCTTATTTTTATTTTTAGTAAACTTTTTCATCTTTTAATTTAAAATTCTTTATTTTTAGGTCATTTCATCAAATAAATCTAAAAATAAATGATTTTGACCACAAAAAAAAACTTGAATACTCCTATTTTATCACAAACTAGATAGCCTTGTAAAAAATGGAGCTCGAGTCTAAGATCAAAATCAGGTAGATTTCATAGAGTTTTCGAATCAACAGACATGGCAGATAACGAAATTAATCTGCCAGTCCTGATGAGGGCTATTACTGAGTTACAGCGAGCTGTAGAACAACAGACCCAGACCCAAGTACAGTGCCAAGCACAGATCTAGGCAATCTAGGCCCGTATCCTAGTCATGAATGGGCAACCAGATGATGCGAATGAGAATGCCGAGGATTTTTGAGATCACAATCAAGTCTCCGATGGACCACAAGTCGTTCCACCACCACCGCGGAATCCTCGACAAGTGATAGTTGAGGAAGAAATTACCGCTCAGTCCAAAGAGTCTGCATTAGTCGAGAAAATTGACCGGATGGAGAAGGTTCTTAAAAAGGCAAAAGGAATCGAAAAATATATGCTAGATGTGGGAGGGTTATGTTTATTCCCCGATGCTAAGTTGCCAGAAAAGTTTAAAATGCCTGACATGAAAAAGTTTGATGGAACCGGAGATCCTAGAAATCATCTCCGAATGTATGTCGGTACCCTGTCGCCAATGGAAATTGATGACTAGCTGAAAGCCCAGCTCTTCCACCGATCTCTTTCAGGGGCAGCCCAAAAAATGGTTCCTCTCCCTTGATGTAGCAAAGACCAGAACTTGGGAGGACATAGCTACGGCATTCGTCAGCTAGTACAGTTATAATGTCTAGTTAAATGTAACAACTCGGGGGTTAGAAACCACTAGCCAAGAAAATAGAGAGCCTTTTGTTGATTTCTTAACCCGCTGGAGGGGTAAGGCTGCAAAAATGACGAACCGGCCCTCCTAGAAAGAGCAAGTCAAAATCGTAGTGAAGAATCTTTTGCCTCCCCTGAAACGCTATCTGATCACACAGCCTCTTTCCACATTTGAGCAATTGTTTGACGCTGGGGTTCAAATAGAGGATGCAATCCAGTTTGGAGACATTGAAAGAGTTGAGCCGAGCCAGAAACCATCAAGAAGGACCTTCTCCACAATCAACCAAAATCCATCCGCTGCTCGCTCGGGCGAGGTAAACCTTTTAAATCCTTCTTCTTCCACCCATCAAGTAAACAACCTCCAACAGTCAGACAATAGCCAACAGCAAGAAAAGCCGAGGAGGGTCTTCACCCCCCTCAATATTTCTTTATCCACCGCTCGGAATCGACTCGTCGAAAAGGGGCTCATCAAGCCATTGGACCCTATGCCTGGCCCTGATCCACTTCCTCTGAGGTACAATGCCTCCCAATACTGTGCCTTCCACCAAGGCCACGGGCATTTAACTGACAAATGCATGAGGCTCCATCATGAGATCCAGAATCTCATTGACAACAAAGTGATCCCCCCTCCATCAGCTACCCCAAAGCCAAATGTTACTACTAACCCGCTGCCAAATCATGCCAGGCAGGATGGGGTAAATTGCATGTCTTTAGGAGAATCGGAGGACCCGACTCAGCATATCTGCTCAGCACACCTACCTCACCCTCATGTTTTAATAATTGAGAACCAAACAGTATACTCATTCATGATGATTAGAGGCAGTCGTGACATGATGGAAGAATGGAATAATGATGCATGGGAATGGTATCGACCGATGATCCAAACCTACCAACAAGAGGAGGAGCGCAATAAAAAGGATGATTGGCCATTGGATTACCTGACTCGACCTTATGAGTTCGATCATGTACTTGACAGAATCACCCTTCCCCGACTTTTTGAGGAGGAAATACACGTTAACGACATGCAATCCTTTTGGCTGGTCAGGGTTGTGTTGAAATCTGATGTGACCGAATGGACTGATTTTTGGGCCGCTCATGAACAGCAAGTGAATTTTATTAAAGAGGACATCTGGAAAGAAATCGATAACACATGGGCTATTGAAGATGACAAGGAAAGACAAGAAAGGGCAGTCATTAGTGACTTAAATAATTTGTGGACATTCGAAAGCCCTCTGCACGTAAACGAAGTAAGACAGACTGATAATGTGATGCCAGGGTTATGGGACCCCGAAGATGGCGTGGAACACCTAACTAGAAGTGGACAACATTTTAAGCCAACTCAGCTAGAGAAGGGACAGCCAGGTGGAAAAGGGAAAGGGATAGAGCAAGAGGAGGAAGATAATGCTGTACTGAGACAGTTGAAAAAGACACAGGCTAATATCAGTATTTGAGGATTGTTGATGGCGTCAAATAAGCATAGACAAGCTATTTTGAAAGTATTAAACAAGGCCAGCGTCCCGATAGATGCAACCCCCAAGCAACTTATTGGACTTATTCTACCAGCCGCCGAGCCATGAGTCGTTTCCTTCTCTGATAAGGATCTGCCTGTTGAAGGAAAAAGTCACAATAAGCCGCTTCACATCATCGTTAAGTGCCTAAAAAAGTGGGTCCCAATGACCCTTATTGATAATGGATCTGCTTTGAACGTTTGTCCATTGAGAACAGCCGTCTGCTTAGGGATGAGGCCAGACCAGTTCAATCCCTGCAATCAAGGAGTGCGAGCCTATGACAACACAAGAAGGGATGTACTGGGACTGGTGTCATTTGCCGTTTCAGTAGGACCTCTGGAAACCTCAGTTGAGTTTCACGTGCTAGATGTGCCGGCCTCCTTCAATCTGCTGCTGAGCAGGCCATGGCTTCATGACCCGAATGTTCAGGTAGTACCGTCTATCCTTCACCAGAAACTGAAATTAATAAAGGATGGGACCGTTTTGACCATTCATGGAGAGGACAGTATTCACCCTCCGAAAGGAGGAGAGGGCACAACTCTGCTAGAAATCTAACATAGTGAAGATGATGTGTTGCTCAGTGGTTTTCGGCTTGATGAAGTACAAGCTGTTCATATGCTGATGAATGAGGAAGAAAGGTATGTCAACCCGAAGGCTGTGACCATGATGAGAAAAATGTCCTTCTTCCCTGGTATGGGATTGGGACGTAAACTGCAGGGAATCCCAGAACCCATTCAGGTAATGCCAACTTCGCACCATTATGGTCTTGGGTATGAACCAACGGAAGAAGATCTAGAAGGGCCTAGAAGGAAGCAAAAAGCCAATTATTCTGGAACACTCAATGGATACTTGGTCAAAGAAGGGGAGGATTTCCCGCATTGCGGCTTTCCAGAGCCGTGGATTGACGAAGAAACCAATCAAAAGCTACCTGGGTTGGAGATCTTTTTCAGCCACCAATTGTCCGACACAGAGGAGAAGAAACAATGGAAGGAGAAAAGAAATAAAAGAAGGTTCAGAAAGAGGATTGAGCTGACAAACTCGACGGTACCGACCTTGGAATGCTGTTCCACGAGAAGATGACTCAGCTGCACATAACTGAATCGGATTTTTACATGATGGGTTTCAGCGCACCGGCCGACTGTACCCAGCTCATTGTTGGCGCAGTCACAAAGGAAGTAAAGAACTAGACCGTCGAGTCTGATGATGTGCACATTGTCTGTCCCGAGTCTGGGATCGAGTCTGAGTCTGTAATCAAGGGCACATCTGTTCGTGTTCCCCTCTCTTCTTTTGCTATCGAGTTTGTAATTCTCGCTGTTTTTAATGAAATAAACAAAATTTCCGGTTACTCTGCTTTGTTTGATTTATTTCATATGCCTTCCGACGATTTTGAATTCGACGGGGATATTCCCGAAGAAATAAAACTTTTAATAAAAAGAGAAGAATAAATGTGTGCCCAACCAAGAATTGAAGAAACTTTATCAATAAATTTGGGTAATGAAACTAACCCGCAAATTGTTCAAATTGGTTCTTCTTTATCCTTAGTCGAACAAGAATAATTAATAACTTTATTAGAAGAATTCAAAGATGTGTTTGCATGGTCTTATGAGGATATTCCCAGAATTGATCCCGACATCGTCCAGCACCATATCCCTCTATACCCCGATGCTAAACCAGTCAAACAAAAATTAAGACGCATCCGACCAGAATGGGCTCTAAAAATCAAAGAAGTTGCCAAACAGATCAACGCTGGATTCCTAATGGTAATTGAGTATCCGAAGTGGGTAGCCAATGTAGTGCCAGTTTAAAAGAAGGACGGTCGTATCTGGGTTTGTGTGAATTTTTGGGTTCTCAACAAGGCTAGCCCAAAAGACGATTTCCCGTTGCCACACATCGACTTCTTGGTGGACAGTATAGCGGGGCATGCCTTGCTGTCATTCATGGACGGTTTTTCCAGGTACAACCAGATTCTGATGGGTCCCAAAGATAAAGAAAAGACGACATTCACCACGCATTGGGGCACCTATTGTTATCGTGTGACGCCATTCGGTCTAAAGAATGCAGGGGCAACCTATCAAAGGGCCGCCACTACCTTATTGCATGACATGATACATAAGGAGGTCAAAGTATACGTGGACGACATGATAGTCAAGTCTAAAGACCAGGATGGCCACATCATAGCATTGCGAAAGTTCTTTGAAAGAATTCGAACGTACAGGATGCGGCTTAACCTGTAAAAATGTGCATTCGGAGTCACTGCCAAAAAGATGCTCGGATTGATGATCACTCAAAGAGGCATTGAAGTCGATCCTTTAAAGAATAAGGTGATCTAGGACATGCCTCCTCCGAGGACCGTACGGGAAGTCAGGGGCTTTCTGGGGAAGATTCAATTCATCAGCCAATTCATCGCAAAATTGACTACTACCTGCAAGCCGTTCTTCCGTCTGTTGAAGAAGGGAGTTGAATTTGAATGGGATTACAAATGTCAAGATGCCTTCGATGCCGTACGTCAATATCTGTAAAATCCACCTATTCTAGCTCCTTCCGAACCTGATAGGCCACTGATCCTCTATTTGTCAGTGATCGATTCAGCTATGGGATGTATGGTGGCACATGAAGGTGAGACCGGAGTAGAAAGGGATGTCTATTACTTAAGCAAGAAGATGATCGGGTCAAAAATACGGTACACGCCATTGGAGAAGACATGCTGGGCCTTGGTTTGGGCTTCCCGAAAACTAAGACATTACATGCTGTCTTTCACAGTGAACATCATCTCTCGGATGGACCCGTTGAAGTATCTGTTTGAAAAGCCAGCACTGACAGGAAGGCTGGCCCGATGGTTACTATTACTATCTGAATTTGATCTTCGGTATGTCACCCGAAAGTCAGTCAAGGACAGAGCAGTGGCAGAATTCTTGGCCGACCAACCAGTTGAAGGGGATGAAGACACGGAATTCCAGTTTCCCGACGAACAGCTAATGAAACTTGGGGATGACAAATGGACTCTATATTTTGATGGCACATCCAATCAATATGGCTATGGAATAGGAGTTCTTCTTGTCACCCCCGATGATTCGCATGTTTCGTTGTTCCTAAAACTCAATTTTGAAGTCACCAACAATCAGGCCGAGTATGAAGCATGCTTAGCTGGATTGGAGGCAGCCTTAGAACTAGAGGTAAGGAAACTGAAAGTCATTGGAGACTCAACACTGGTAGTTTCGCAAGAAAGAGGAGAATGGAAGGTCAGGGATGTAACCTTAATTCTCTACCATCAAGAACTGGAGAGGCTGATACCGTGCTTTGAATCAGTAATCTTTACCCATGTACCGAGACTACAGAACAAGTTCGGCGATGCACTGGCCACCCTAGCATCCATGATTGACATACCACCCGGAGTTCAGATGAGACCTTTGATAATTGAGCAGAAAAGGAAGCCGCCATATGAGATGATAGCCGTTATCGAAGAAAGCACTGACGGACTTCCATGGTACTTTAACATTCAAAACTTCATAGAGAAAGGAGAATATCCCAAGTTTGCCAGTAAAAAGGACAAACGGGCGATGCGACGACTGTCTGCGCAGTTTTTCATTTGTGGTGGTAGACTATACAAACGAGGACATTTTGGGATCAACAAGCTGTGTGTAAACAATGAAGAAGGGCAAGAACTGATGAAGGAAATTCACGTAGGAGTATGTGGGCCACACATGAGCGAAAATATGCTAGCCAAGAAAATACTACGACATGGATACTTTTGGATGACAATGGAGACGGATTGTATACAGTTTGTGCGGAGGTGTCATAAGTGACAGATTCACGCAAACCTCATGCATGTTCCCCCGTCTCAGGTATATAATCTAACGTCACTATGGCCGTTGTCAGTATGGGGCATCGATGTGATTGGCAGAGTAACCCCGAAGGCACCCAATGGACATGAGTTTATCCTCGTGGCCATTGACTATTTCACCAAGTGGGTGGAAGCAGCTTCCTACTCAATACTGAAGGCCTCTCATGTCGCTAAGTTTATCAAACGAAACATCATTTGCCGATACGGGGTACCACATGAAATTATCTCAGATAATGGCTCACACTTTCAAGGGGAAGTCCTGGATCTTTTCAATGAATATCGAATAGTGGCTCATAAGTCCTCGCCGTATCGACCGCAAACCAATGGGGCAGTCGAGGCAGCAAACAAGAACATTAAGAAAATTCTGCAAAAGACAATCAACTCACACAAAGATTGGCCAAAACATCTACCATTTGCACTATGGGGATACCGAATGTCAATCCGAACTTCAACAGGAACAACGCCATACTTTCTAGTTTATGGGATGGAGGTTGTGCTGCCCATTGAGGTGGAAATGCCTTCATTAAGGGTAGTGGCTGAGTTCAATATCTCAGAAGCAGAATGGTAGAGGAACCGAATGGAAGAGTTGCTCTTATTTGATGAAAGGAGACTGCATGCCCTATTTCATGTACAAGGTTACCAGATGAGGATAGATCGAGCATTCAATAAAAGGGTCAAGACTCGGGATCTTAGAGAAGGAGATCTGGTCCTCAAGGAGATCAGAGATCCTTTCTTCGACCCGAGGGGCAAATTTAAACCAAACTGGCCTGGACCGTTTCTCATCAAAACCATCATGACCGGTGGTGCAGTCATTATCATGGATTTGGATGGCAATGTATTCTCCACTTCGGTTAACCTTGATCAACTCAAAAAGTACTATCCCTGAGGTAAAAATAAAGATAAAATAGAAGCTCGCTGAGTTGAAAATCGAAAAGGCAATTCAGGCAAAAGTTAGAGCAGCCCGCAAGGCCGAAAATCCGAAAAAGCGACCTTGGCAAAAGTTAGGGCATCACAAAAGGAAAGTGTCAATACCCGAGTAAAAACTGAGCCCGAATTACGTTAAGGCCTAATTCCATCCTTTTGGGATACGTAGGCAACTTCTCTAAGAAGTTCGGCCACTTTCTTTGTTTTTAACCATCTATGAATCTGAATAAGACCAATACAAATTAATTTTTAAATTTTAATAATAAAAACATTCAAGCTTCGAATAAATTTGAACCATCTTAAACGTGAAGTGGGAGTTTTTCATTACTATAAGCACGACTACAAAGTTCTTAAATAAAGGGAGGGCACGCAAGTCCCAAACTCCACAAATGAAAAAGGAAAGCTGTGAAATTTTTCAAAACAAAGCAAAGGTTCTCAAATCCTCCTCCTCTTCGCCGCTTGTTTCCCCTCTTCTCTGTCTTTCTTCTCCCTATCTTGTGTCAACCATGTCTTGTATTCAGCAGAAAGATCGGGACACTGCAACTCGTGCATCTCCATTAATGAGCGAGATGGCCCGGCATCCCGATACTGTGCTAGAAAAAGAGCCCGCAGTGCAGAAGAAAATAGACAGCCTCGAATGCTGGGAAATATGATCTGACTTCACCCGAACTGCCGCATGATCCTGTAAGGGTAGTAGAAAGTAGTATGACGTAGGCCAACAAGCAGCACACCAGGATGATCCATAGTGGTCAGAGTCATAGCAGGAATCTGCCACCAAGGACACTGCGAGGTAATGTCTTGGCCAATCAGAGAGGAAACATATTGTCGCCAGGTTGTCTCAGTATCGCATATCTGATAACACGGGCGGTAAAGGAAAGAAGCACTATTGTGCCTATCAGTGGGAGGTTTCTGTACAAGATTCACCTTCTCCATCAGCTAGATCTGTAGCAAGAGTTAGAACAGTAAGAGAAAGACCTTTGTAGTATAACAGAGAGCTAAATAACGAGAAAGATGTTGAGCTAACCTAGAGAAGTAAGGGGCTGCCAGCAAAGGAGGTCGCTTAGCCACGATGAGCAGCGTCTAAACCCAATAGTGTCTCAGCTAAAACCAGGGGCACGAGATCTTTTTCCATCCACATTTGGCCAGCATTTTCAACCAGGACACAACTAACCCGCCCATTAGAAGGGACAAGTAGATACTGGGCAATGAGGCAGAAGCAAAGTGCATAACGACGCCACAGCTGAAAGTCGAGATCGCTGAGGTCACCAGTAGGATGAAATCTCTTAAGCTATGAGATGTCAAGACAGTCACCCGAGTTTAGAAGGGAAGCCTCTATCCTAGATAGACCACAAAATTGCATCACCAGCTGCCGAACTGAGAGGAAGGGAGTAGGAACGACAACAGGGCCTCGCGGAGCCAAGTCCAAAATGGCAGCAAACTCCTCCACAGTGGGAGAGAGTTCTTCGAGACCAAACCGAAAGACATGGGACTGCGGATCCCACATTTGTGCAGCAGCCATCGGTAAAGGTCTGTTAATCCTCACAGCCCTCAGCGAGAAAAGGGCATTCAAGCCAAATGGGGAGAAGTTCAGACGTTTAATGTGGAAAAGTGTTTCAATTCATAGAGAAAGAGGAGAAGTCATCTGAGACGGAGTAATAGTAAATGGGGCATCCAGGACTGTATTTATAAGGATAGGAAGGGCGGGAAATCAAAATTTTGGCAAAAGTCACGATTGATGTGGCAATCGTCATCTTGGAACTGGCGACCGCTAACTCTAAAAAGAATAGTATAGTGACATCATTCCTTTGACCAGGCGACCGCCCTATTGAAGTGGGCGACGGCCAAGTAGGCATTTTGGAAAAGTGGCGACTGCCATGTTAAAGTATGGCGACCGCCATGTTTGAACATGACAAGTATGGGACAATTTACAGTTTGTGTGATATGTGGGTTGTGACCACTAAACTATGCATCCAAGGCAAGTTCGAACAGTAAATAAGAGAGAATATGCATCGGACAGATAAGTAGATAATAAAATGGCACGAAGCCCCAAAAATGCAGTATAGTGTATCAGAATAAAAACTGGGGCACCCAGGCCCAATAAAAACAGTAAACTGGGGCACACAGGCCCATGAATCAAGTAAGTGTATGTCAAAAATGTCAAACTGGGGCATGCAGGCCCATAAAATGTAAATATAAAACTGGGGGGGGGGCGGGAAAGAACTCTCTCTCAAGCATGTCTCGGGCGAACTCTCCAGGAAGGGCCAGCCTCCTCCAAGCTGTCATTCTCGAAGAGTCTGTCAAAGTCGTCACCATCGTCACTACTGGAGGAATAAATGGCTCTGGATCGACTCCGAGCAGAAAAAATCGACCCTTTGGGACGAGCTCGAGAGGAAGCACGAGACCCGCGACCACGTGCTGGAACTGGGGCAGGGGCAGGAGGCGGAACAGTAGCAGTTACAGGTGGCTGTCAAAAGAGACAAAAATATAATAAGAAAACAGTATAAAGGAGAACAAAAAAGATAAAAAAGGAACAAACACTTACCGGCCGAGGAGCAAAAGGAACCCCAGCTGCACGCAGAGCAGCATCTTGTTGGTGAACAAGGGTCCACAGGCCGTTCACCACCAGCATGAGATGATCCAGCCAAGCCTGATCTGTCTAGTAAGAAATAATACAAAATTGAGTAATCTACGAATAAAGAAGGGCGAAAAAGAAATAGTAAGAAAAGGGTCGAACCTGAGCATGCTCTGGCCGGAACTCTGGAGCTGGGGGAACCGGGATAGGAATGTCGAAAGCATACCCGTCTACAAAAGAAGATACAGTCCAGGGTATCTCGACTCTCCCAACCCTAGCTCCACCAGCTGGACCAGGATCTCCACTAGTGGGACCAGCATCAGCAGCAGCAGCTCCAGCACCAACACCCACAGCCTCTAGTGCCTGTCCTCGTCTCCTGCCTCCTAGAAAAATTGGGCCGGGTCCTAGTGGTCCCATCAGATGAGCCCAGGCCCAAGCCATGTAGTCTCCCTCCGCTACAAGCAGCTCCATAGCAGGGGTCCCCACTGTCTTCAGCAGCAGGTCAACGGTGCCCAGATCCTCAGTCCGGGGCATATAGGCTGAAGGAACCACTGGGATCCGGAAGTCATCCAGGCCAAGCGAATGGCGAACCACTCGCTCTCCCAGATAGTACTCCCGCCCAAATGGGCCCTCCAACAGGATACGCCTCGCAGCGATGTTGCGGCTGTGCATCAAATCTGCGCTGGCCCGATCCTCTACCCCCCTCCAGACATCCCAGTGGACCTGCAAAGTACAACAGAATGCAAGGAATGGTAAGACATACAGTATGATGAACAGTGTGCAGTAAATAGTGCCCAGGGCAATACAGTACAGTGCAGTGAATGGAATGGAAAACAGTGCAGTGCAGTACAGTGAACGGTGCAGTAAGCAGTATAATACAGAAAGCAGTGTATTGAACAGTGTTAGCCTAAGGGCTTTTTAATTTGATTTTGATGATTTTTATAAATCATTTTCTAAGAATAAAAGGTTTTAAATGGATAATATTTTATATTTCCAAAATGAAAGTGTTAACACATTTTGAACAATCAAAGTTGACACCTTAGC
>JAULJZ010000023.1:6534391-6567509 GCA_032270985.1 Heliamphora pulchella
CCAAGCCTTCTATGCCATAACCAACTATTATCACTCAAGGTGGCTAAGCACTTGGTGTCATTCTTAGAAAGATCATTGAGAGTAAATGTATAAATATTTTCATATCTTTTGACCTTCAAGAATAATTTTGTTATTGGTTGAATCTTTAATAACATACTTAGCATGATCAAACACAACTTTGTAACATTTGTCACAAAATTAGCTTATGCTGAGAAGGCTATGTTTCAAACCATCAATAAGAAAAATATTTTCAATAGAAGGGGAAGGAATTTTACCAATACAATCAATTTTTATGATTTTTCCTTTACTATTGTCTTCAAAAGTCACAAATCCGCTATCTTTTGGTTTGAGAGATGCAAATATCGATTGATCGCTTGTCATGTGTCTTGAGCAAGCGCTATCGAGATACCATATCCCCTCCTTGAATGAGAATTTGAGACATACCTACAACGAGAATCAAGTTTTGATTTTTGGTATCTAGATTTTCTTAGGTCCTTTGATGTTAGTTCCTTGAGGGTGTGTTTCTTTAGGAATCCAAGCCTTCTTGACAGAGATATTTGAGAATTTTATGTGTGGACAGTGTGTGACAACGTGTTCGTGCTCATAACAGTGAAAGTAAGTGACATTTATATGATTAGATGATGCCTTGACAAAAATGTTGCTTAAGAATTTTTATTTTTTCTTGGATTTATACCGAATTTTAGCTTTATCAAAAACACTTTTTTGCATCTTAAGAAGTTTATTTAAATTGTTCTTTCCTTGAGTGAACTAATAAACAATTTTTGTGAGGTCCTTAATTTTTTCACTCAAAATTTTGTTTTCATCCTTCAAAACATAAACTTGTTTTGATAAAATAGATTTTTCATTTCTCAAAGTTTCAATTTCAGTTAAGAAGGAGAGAACTAATTTTTTTAAAATAGTATTTTCTGCACCCATTTTTCTTAACTCATCATATAAATTTTCAAATGCACATTACAGTTCATCTAAGGAGAAAAGGTTAGGAGTTACCTCATCATCTTCTTTGGCTATGAGGCATAAGTTTGCTATTTCATTTTCTTCCTTTTCATCCTTAGAACTGTTGCCATCACTTTCACCCTAAGCAGCTATCATGGCCTTTTTGAAGCCCTTTTTAAATTGCTTTTTGAGCTAAGGACATTCAGCCTTTACATGTCTAGGCTTTTTACATTCATAGCAAATGATTTCTTCCTTCTTGAATTCATTTTTGAACTTGCTAGAGTCGCCTTTGAATTTGGTAGGCTCGCCTCGGTGTCCTTCCTTCTTGAAGAACTTTCTTCCTCCATGTTTTTTGTTTTTAAGAAACTTTTTGAATTTCTTCGTGATGAGAGTTATGTTTTCATTTTCATCATTTGAGGAGTCTTTCTTAGATTCTTATTCATGAGTGGATGACTTGAAGGTGATGCCTTTCTTCTTTTTATTTTCTTCCTCTTTGTCCATCTTGATGTTCATCTCATCGGTCATGAGAGAACCAAGGAGCTCTTCTAGACTGAGAGTGTTAAGGTCTTTGGCTTCTTAAATGGCTGTGACCTTAGCTTCCCAATTCTTTGGCATACACCTCATAATTTTTCTTACCATTTTTACATTTGTGTAAATCTTGCCAAGAGATTTCAGTCCGTTAATGATATCAGTGAAGCAAGTAAACAAATCAGAAATTGTTTCATCATGCTTTATTTTGTATAATTCATAATTAAGTACAAGAAAACTGATTTTTAACTCTTTCACTTGATTGGTACCCTCATGGGTAACTTCGAGTCTATCCATATATCTTTAGCAGTGTCATAAGTAGAGATTCTATTGAACTCATTTGGGTCAAATGAGGAATATAGGAGATTCATAGTTTTAGCATTTTTTTGTATCTCTCTTATATCAGTTTAAGTCCATTCAGCCTCTAGTTTAGGGACAACAGCCCCTTCAACAGTTTTGATGGATCTTTTGGGTCCATTTATGATAACCCGCCAAAAGTCGTAGTCTACGGCATGAATGTAGATTCTCATTCTAGCCTTCCAATAATTGTAATTTGTTCCATTGAACAAGGGAGGTCTATTGGTCGACTAATCTTCGGATTGGATAGGTCTGATGCTAGTAGTTGCCATATGAACTCTTAGACTGTTAAGTAAAAAATAAGAGCCCAAGCTCTGATACCAATTGTTTATTCTAGGCAACCCAAGAGGGGGAGTGAATTGGGTATTTAAAAATAAATTACAATTTAAATTTTTTTTAAAAAATCTTTTAATATTGCAAACAAATAAAGCAAGATAATCAAATATTGAAGCAATGTGAAAATTTAAAGATTAGGGATAGAGAGATAGAACCGAACACTAAGGATTTTATAGTAGTTTGGCTTCTTCCAAGCCTACCTCCACTCCTTAAGTTTTTTCTTGAGTATTTTCACTATACAGAATGCTTTACGGGTGGATTCCAAGTCTTTACAATCTTCAAGATTTCGCTTGAATAAACTGAATGTTTACGGGCACATTCACAAGCCTAAAATAGCTTCAAGAAGATCTTATAAAAATAAGCCACTGTTTTCTTCTAATCTCTCTTGAACTCTCTTCTTTGATGAGATTTACTTACTCACTCAAATGATAAAGGGTGACTCACACTTGAATACAATAAATGAAGTGTATAAATGAGAGACACTCACTCTCTTTACAGAAATAATTTACAATAAATGAGAAAGTAAAGAGAGATGAGGAACTGGAGATTCAGCAATAAATGAGGGCTTGAGAATTCTGAGTTTGATTCAAGTAATAGAACAGTAAATGTAGATCTCCAGTTGGAGTAAATGCTGAGAAGTTACTCCTTATATAAGCTCTTGTGCATTCATGACCGTTGGAGGTAGGTGGGTGCAAAAAATGCCCAAAATCCAACGGTTGAGATCTGTCGCGAGTTTGAATTTCCATCGTAGGTGTCGACACAAATTCCTTTAGTGTCGACACAAAATGTCTAGGGTAGGATCCTTAAGTGGTTGGGTCGACACAAATTTTCTGAGGGGTCGACACAATTTTTGCACTCTACCTTATCAACATCATGGTGTCGACACATTTGGATCTGGTGTCAACTCGTTTGAAACTTTAGCATCCGGATGAGGCACTTTGTGTCGACTCAACTTGCCTTTGGTGTCGACACTATTTTTTGCAAGAAGTCTTAGTACTTTTGTGTCGACTCATCTTCAGTTGGTGTCGACTCAAATGCACTTAAGAATTCGGGAGGAGGCACTTTGTGTCGACTCATGTCTTCTTTGGTGTTAACACAAAATTTTATAGGAAGCCTCGATATATTTGTGTCGACACTTGAGGTCTTTGGTGTCGACACCACAAATTCTTTAGGCAGCCTCGAGACTTTTGTGTCAACTCATCTTCAATTGGTGTCGACACCTCAAATGTTGCAGGTGGTCTTAGTTCTTTTTATGTCGACATGATTTTCATTTGTGTCGACCCAAAATTTCAGATACCAAAAGTGTGTAGCACTTTTGTGTCGACACAAATATAATTTGTGTCGGCTCATTTTGAGTCTTGAGAGCTACGGCTCTTTTGTGTTGATACAAAACTTGTTTGTTTCGACACTAACTATAATATCTGAAAGATAAGTTCATAAAACAGTTAGGGTGTCAAACCAATTGTCCACAGGGGTTGATACACTTGATGAGTTTCAAGTATACTTTGCTATAAAAGCGTTTAACTTATTTTTCAATTGAGTTCAACACAAAATATTTTTATTTAAGAATATGTGAGTGTTTTAATCATTTTGAGAGTTAAGTCATATTTTTTGGCTTAAGGTGTCAATTCAAATGATCAAAATGTGTTAACACTTTCATTTTGAAAATATAAAATATTATCCATTTAAATCCATTTACTCTTAGAAAATAAATTATGAAAATCAAAATAAAAAACCTTTAGACTAACACATTCGAATTTTGAGGTGTCTAGCACATGTGCTGAAAGGGAAAGCAGGTAAGTTGGAACTGAGGACGGAAGTCTGTTTCTTTGTAGGGTATCCCAAGGAAACGAATGGTGGTCTATTTTATAATCATAAGGATCAGAAGGTCATTGTTAGCACAAATGCCTGATTCTTAGAAGAGAATTATATTATGGATTACAGACCCAATAGCAAAATTATTCTGGAAAAATTAAGAGAAAATACTAGTAAAACGGAAGAGGATCCACAAGTCACTAATATTTTATTACCTCGTCGTAGTCGGAGGATTATCGGGACAAGTGCAAATCAAGTACTGGGTGCTGATGCACTGGGTTCAGATTCTGCACAGTCTATTACTACTAGTACATAGACATAGGTAGTGACTTGTCGTAGTGGGAGGGTTGTTCATCAACCTATCCGTATATGTTCTTGGGAGAGTCGTTTGACAAGATCCCGACATAACTAGATATCAAGTCCTGTAACTATAATGAAGCACTACAAGACAATGATACAGATCTTTGGCAAAAAGCTATGAATTCATAGATAGAATCTATGTATTCTAATCAGGTCTGAAAACTTGTAAAACCACTCGAATGGATAAAACCCATTGGATGCAAGTGGATCTACAAGAAGAAGAGAGGAGTAGACGAAAAGGTTGAAACCTTCAAAGTTAGGCTTGTTGTTAAAGGGTTTACTTAGAAAGAAGGAATTGATTATGAGAAAACCTTTTTGCCGGTAGCCATGCTTAAGTTTATCCGAATTCTCTTATCCATTACCGCTCATTTCGATTACGAAATCTAGCAAATGGACGTCAAGACAGCTTTCCTTAACAGAAGTCTTGACGAGTGTATCTATATGATACAACTAGATGGATTCATTACAAAGGGCCAGGAACACATGTTGTGTAAGCTTAAGAGGTCTATTTATGGATTTAAGCAGGCATCGAGGTCTTGAAATACTAGGTTTAATCAAGCCATTAAGTCTTATGATTTTGATCAAAGTCCAGATGAGTCCAGTGTGTATAAGAACCGTAACGAAAGTGTGGTGATCTTCCTAGTACTTTATGTAGACGATATCTTGCTCATTAAAATGGTATGGGGGCATTATCTACGGTTAAAATATGGTTATCTGGGCAGTTCGATATGAAGGACTTGGGAGAAGCCAGCCACATCCTTGGGATCAAGTTTGTGCGAGATAAAAAACAAAGGTTGTTGGGGTTATCACAAGAAAAATATATCGATGATATCCTTACTCGTTTTAGCATGCAGGATTCCAAGAAAGAGTTTCTTCCTTTTAGGCATGGAATCACTCTATCCAAGGATCAGTGTCCTAAGACACCTGATGAGGTAGAGAAGATGAAGACAGTTCTTTATGCTTTGACAATAGGAAATCTCATGTATGCTATGCTTTATACTAGACCCGACATTTGCTTTGCTGTTAGCATGGTTAGCAGATATCAGTCTAACCCAGGGCAGGAGTATTGGACTGCGGTAAAGAATATAATCAAGTATATGAAAAAGACTAAGAATTATATGTTAGTTTACCAGGCAGATAGTTTAGTACCTTTGGGGTACACTTACTGAAACTTCCAGTCTAACAGGGATTCCTATAATTCTACCTCAGGATATGTGTTTACCTTAGGAGGTGGAGCTATAAGTTGGAGGAGTATCAAGTAGTCCTGCATTATTGATTCTACCATGGAGGCTGAGTATGTGGCAGCTTCTGAAGCAGCCAAGGAGGCCGTTTGGTTCAGAAACTTCCTGTTGGATCTAGATGTGGTGCCTTCAGTTCAGTCGGCTATCACACTTTACTATGACAATAGCAGAGCGGTTACAAATTCGAATGAGCCAAGGGTCCATAAGAAAGGCAAGCACATTGAGCGTAAGTATCACCTGATATGAGAAATTATACAGAGATGTGATATTCCTGTGACCAAGATTGCATCAGGAGATAACCTTGTAGATCTTTTTACAAAGAGCTTACCGGTTAAGACTTTTGATAGTCATGTAGAGGGCATGGGAGTCAGATGTACGGCAATATAGTTTTGAGTATAAGTGGGAGATTGTTAGGGTTGGTATACTGAAAATTATGTTTTTAGTATTTAATTTTATTTTTTAATAAAATTAATTTTTTATTTTATGAGAATCTTTACGAGCAATGTATGTGTATCATTTCTTTAATATTATGCATGGATGTTTGATATTTTGTATAGTATTTAATCTGGTGTGTAGAGTACGACTTGCCAACAGAAGATCAGATTTTAGGTTCTTGCAGAATATAAGTTTTATATTCACAGTTTAGATGAAAATGAACATACCATCAGTACGACTGTAGCACAGAGTTTTAGTAAGCCCGTCTTGGTTACGGGGAACAGATAATAGCGTCGTCTATTATTCCGACTCTTTATACTAGTACACTTTGTGTGTATTGAATGGGACATTTGGGGTAATTAATTTTATACGGACTATATAAATTAATTCACATCCCAAGGTTATTATGAATAAAACTTATCCTCTTAATTCTGAAATAATTATTGATTTGTGTATATTTAATATTCGTTGTTTTAATTCATTAGAGAATGCGATCTTATATAGGTTTTTATTCTCGGTGAGTTGGATATTGATATTATTTATATGATGAAGATTAGTTATTGATGGAATCCACATCCCGAAAGATCAGGATTGACGATACCCCTTTAAGGAAGTTTATAAGTTTTGACCGGGCCAAATTCTGCAGTGGATTTGATTATTCGGCAGTCAAATAAGTTAAGCGGAAGAGTTTAAGGAATATCAAGATGCCGATTAAATTAAATTGTCAGTAATTAAATTTAATTGGCGGGTATCGAGAATCTTAATGTGGGGAGAAATGGTAAGCATTTAATAACATGAGTTCAATGCTAGATGGTCTTGAGATTATGGGACAGAGTACAATTATAGTTTTTTAGTGGTGTGAATTATAATTCAGTATTTTATGAAAATTACAGAAATCATTGCTGGTTTTTCATAATTGCAGAAATCGCTGATAGGTGTCTGTGTTCCACTGAAAGTCTTACTCATAATTATTCCTCAGGTCTCTGCTGTAGCCCTATATATATGTGGGTAGGCTGAACTAGTTTTGAGAATATAACTTGTCTTTCAAGACTAAAGATGTCTGGGTTCTGCCGATACGAGTTCTTGATAATCCGTATCCCACACTATGCTCGAGAATCGATAAGGGAATACAGTAGAAGGTCGACAGGAGCTTCAACTCAGAATCAAATCGTAGTTGAAGAATCGACCGATAAAAGGTATTCTTCTAAATTAACTTTGGTTGCACGAGTTTTATTTTTGATCGCTCGACGTCAAAAATTTATCTGGAGCCCGTTTTGGCGTTTGCTAGTCTAGTTAATTTTAATCGAAAATCATTTGCAAAAACAAAGATCTTGACAGTATTGCCTCCAGTATGCATGTGTTGGGTCGTGTGGGTGGTGTGTGTCGCGTGAGTTACATGTGTTGCATATGTTAACTCTGCTTAACGGTGCATTAGTTGGGGCTGTGGTTCCTCGGTAAAAGGCCGAGAAGGTATATGGATTGCATGTGAAGTATTGTGGGATGGATAAAACCAATTTCAAACTATTTTTAGGACTCATGTGAGTTGTGATAAAAATCGTTTCAAACCAATTTTTAGGCTCCTGTGAGTCAAATATGGCTCTTATCTTTACATCCTGTGTATGATACGATTTTACCCATGAAGATGTACGCTAATTTCGCATGTGAGGCTCGTGGGAGTCTTGGCTCGTAGGAGTCTATCTTTGCTGGTAAGCATTATAGTATCTATATATCAAAACTATTTTTGGATTCGCATGAGCAGTGATATAAAATCGTTTTCCAAGTGTTTTACCTCATGAGACTCGTATGAGTTCAGATATAAAACCATTTTCAAAATCGTTTACAAGGCTCGTGTGAATTAAAAATCACACATCATTTTCTTAGCATGTTTTGCTTTTATTTTATGTTTGTCTAGTTTTTACTGAACTTTGGCTCACGGTGTGAAATTTGAGATGTTTTTTATGTACCGGCCACTCAGGTTGATTTGGGGTTGCCGGAGTGGCGGAAGATCTGTAGTTTTTTTTTTGTTCTTTTTAGACCATGTATGTTTAGAAACCGTGTATTGTAAGCCTCTTTGGCTGTTATATTTAATTCAAGTATGTTTTACTTTGCGAGTAAACATCGGGTTCGGTGTTTTATATGATTGTTATGGGTGTTTCATGTGATCCGGAGTTTGGGACGTGATAGAATATTATCAAAGCTTTGGGTTCAAATATCTAAGAGCCGTGAAAAGATGGTGCATCACCTTGTGAGGTTGATTACGTGTGCTTGACTGCATGTAATTAGATGTTTTGATAGAACGAGCATGATAGCATGTTGAATGCGTGAATGTTGTGTATATATGAGCATGAGGGTTGAACCTTAGGACTAATTAGTCTTGCCTTTGGGCGTTTGGATTAACAAGCTTGGAAGCCAAGTTAGAAACGCATTTAGGTGACGTGATTTCTAGCAGGAAATCTAAATAGGTTATCTAAATTGACACGTCACTCTTATCGACTCCCCTCGATATGTGGAGTTTGTTTAGCATGAACTTATGTGGCTACGTGTTAGCATGCTTATATGGTTAGTGTTTATGTTCATGCGATATGCTGCATCTTATGTTTTGTCTTTCCTTCATATAGACGTGATGTCTGCGCGGAGAGGGGTGAGGCCATGTTGGAGGCTGTGGCCGTGGGTTTGGAGTTGGTGGTGGACTCCGTGGGTGGTGTGCTGTGTTGAGACAGCGGTTGGTGAGGATGTGAGGTTGGGACGAGTTGTAGATCTCGTGTCTTTGAGATAGTTCGCCGTTACTTAGAATATATGACCTTGTTTGACTATATCCTAGGAATGGTTTGGCTGACCATCTCCTGTGCCTGTGTCGATTGTGATCGACGGGGTTGTTTTCTTTTGACCTTGTCTTGAATTTTGGGGACGAAGTTCCTTTAAGAGGGGTAGAGTTGTGAGACCCTGACCCGTTTTTTTTTTGACATTTTTCAATGCATGTTCATCATTTTCGTTGTAGCATGTTTGTATGTGTTTTTATGTATGTTCGAGTTTAGATATGCGCATTGAGTTGGTTCCTGGGGCCATTGGGCGTTGTGGTACGAATTTAAAAAGAAGGATATTTTCGTGGCCTATAAAAGTCTCTCGTTGGATATTTTCAAAAGATATTTTTAAAACTTCTCAGCTTAGTTTTCTCTTTTTCTCTCTACCTTCTCTCTAACTTCTAGAGGGCTCAGGACTTAGTTTTCGACGATCCAATAGCAGATCCTTAATCTCCTCATGGTGGGCTACGCATCCATCCGAACAGAATTTTATTTCGACGAAGTTTAGTTTTGCATGTGGATCGAGACATCGAGTTTTTGACTCAACGAAGTAGGATCCTAGAGTCATATGTCATATAAGGGTGCTACGAGCAATCGTGTGTGTTTTTACTGTTTAAAAATGCATGAAAATCGTTTTATATTTCGATAAATTGGGTTTTGGTTTAAAAGGCATTTTGTGTTGATTTCGGTTGGATAGAATCAGGTTTGAGTGTTTTTTTTGATGTTTTGTGGTAGTCTTGGGCTTGGGTATGTTCGAAAGGGAGCTTGGAGGCTTCGATTTGGGTTTGGAAGTGGAAATTTGAAGTATAATTGTGAAGAGAAGGAGTTTTGCGGCTTGAAACTCAAAACAAGAAAAATATGAGTTTTTCTCGGGTGCCTGCTCGCTCGAGCGCCCGATGTCCGCTCGAGCGGACTAACTGCACATGGCCATTTTTTTTGATCA
Organism: Heliamphora pulchella; assembly: GCA_032270985.1. Lineage (NCBI taxonomy): Eukaryota > Viridiplantae > Streptophyta > Magnoliopsida > Ericales > Sarraceniaceae > Heliamphora > Heliamphora pulchella. Next base: position 6,544,162 of record JAULJZ010000023.1, read on the forward strand.
TATCTCCCTCATTCGGACTCGAAATGTGGTTGTTTTGTACTTAAATTGAAGCCACAGAAGTCTTCTTTCCAATGAAACCATTCTCACAATAAAATTCTTTTTATAGAAAAAGTTATGATCAAAAAGTAAGGGTAAGTCAAAATTTTTCAACTATTTTTCACCCGTTTTTGGCCGAAAGTTTTGGAAAATGTTATTTTTCATCCCTGTTGGACCTTTTTCCTCAAATATCTTGATCTTTGGGGTTTAGTTCTTGGTCCCAGGGTTTAGGTCGTACCATGAGTAGTGGGGTTCTGTCATGCCCCAAATACCAAGGTCACGCCAAAGCCCGCCAAAACACATTTTTAAGAAAATAAGATTTGTAGTTGGAAAACCATCTACTAAAAAATATACAACATTTGGATAAAAGAGTCCCAAAGTTTATCTCTCATAAACAATAAACATGCAGTCGCCTACATGAATAAATATATCGCCTCAAGGAATACAAAACTCGCTTTCTGAAACATGCATCACATGTAAAAGTACATGTCTCAAAAATAGAAAAAAATTATAGTAAGTCTTCCGTCACTACGGGCATCTAGGTCAACTCCACATGTTCACCTAAAAAAGGGTTTTACAGCAAAATCTCACACCGTGAGTCGAAACTCAATAGAAACAGACTATGAAGCTGTAAAGCAGGTTATGCGATCATCAGCATACGGGCTCAACCACAGGAGCCAAAAAGGTTTTTCCAACCAAAATCATAAGTTTTCTATCAGGCTAACACGAGTCTCAAAACGGTTTTACTTCATAATACCCCATATTTTTATCCTTAAAACCATGCATATCTACAATGTAGATAACGTTTTCACAGTTAAAGAAAAGCAGTAACCAAAACGTTATTTTTCACTCGGATCACACACCGAGAAAAGAGAAAAAATATTTTTTACTCGAAACACACACAACCAAGGAAAATAAAATGGTAAAATCAATAATAAAATTGTATTATCCACTCGGGCCACACCGTCGAGGAGAAAAGATAAAAATATTCTTATGTACCGACTCCGCCACAAAGGGACAGAGGTAGAAACTATAGACTTTTGCCCATTACCCAATCCCTAAACATTTTAGGACCGGTTAGGTAATGACGAGTTCTATACGGAGCACCAACACGTAACTGCTGACTTTATGGACTGAAATCGAAGGATAAAAGCACCTACCACCTTCTTTACGAGAATTATCTCGAAGGACAAAGGGACCTACTCTACGCACATTTTCGGACTTCCACCGAGGGTAACTTGTGCTAAATATCCGTTATCCCGGTACATCTAGTGAATCATTTCAAAAATTAACCCGTAGCTCGACTACGAAAATATTTTGACAAATATACATTAAACATGTATATATAGATCCATCCATCAACATGGAGATCAAAAAAATATTTTCAAAATATTTTTTTCCGTTTTCAACAAAACGTTCCAAAAACTGAAACTCAACTCCAAGGGTTAGCTCAAAACCTCCAAAACAGAATGTGTTGAGATTTTCATAAAACCATTTGTTTTCAAAACCACCTTTGAAAACCATAGATCCACAAGTCATATGATATAATAAATCAAGAAAAGTGAAAAACATGCTTTTTACACAAACAAACAAGGTTTAGACATAAAACATGACATTTGGCCAAAAATAGATGAAAAATGGTTAAGAAAGTTTGACATACCCTCACTATTTTGGTCATAACTATTTTTATAAAAATAATTTTATTGTGAGAGAGGTTCCATTAGAAATAAGACTTCCGGAGTTTCAATTTGAGCACAAAAATTACCCAATTCTGAGTCCGGATGAGGAAGATATGATCAAAAAAAAAAAAATGGTCCAAAAATGGCCGTGCGGCCACAGCGCTCACTAAGTGCTCGCTAGGTGCTTGAGTGCCTCACCACTAGAAAGCAGCACTCGCTAGGCGCCCACTGGGCGCTTGAGTACCCTTCAGCGTGCACAGACACTCCAGACTTTCCCTATTTCAAATTCCAAGCCCCAAAACTCTCAAGCACTCACAAAGATGCTTGAAAACACATATAAACCTACCAACCCACGTATCATTAACACCCACGAACATACACGAGCCCAAAACATCAAGAACCACCGAACGAAAAGCCTTAAAATTCGGTTCTCCCTACTGAAAACAACACAAAAAAGGTTTTAAACCAAAATCGATCTTTAAATTGAATTTTCAAGCATTTTTAAATGATAAAGATGCATATGATTACACGTAGTATTCCTTTAAGACAATAGAGTCTAGGATCCTAACTCGGTGAGTCAAAAACTCGATGCCTCGATTCACGTGCAAAATCGAGCTTCGCCAGAATGAAATTCCGTTTGGATAGATGCGTAGACCACGATGCCAATAACAAGGATCGGCTGTTGGATCGTCAAAAACCAAGTCCCGGGCCCCCGAGAAGTTAAAGAGAAGGTAGAGAGAAAAATGGAGAAACTTAGACTTGAAGTTTTGAAAATATCTAACTCTAGATATTTATAGGTCTCCAAAATATCTTTATTTTTTTGAATTTTTAAAATTTGCACCGTAACTCCCACAGCTCCGGGGACCAACCCCGCATGCATATTTAAACCGAAACATGCATCAAATGCATATAAACATGTTAAAGCAAAAATGTCAAAATGTGCGTCGAAAAATGCCAAAAATGCATATATATCGAAAAATAAGGACGGAACTGGGTTTCACAACTCTCCCTCCTTAAGAAATTTCACCCCTAAAATTCAACACCGAAACGCAAGCCAAACACCAACTCATCGACTATCAACAACCTCTGTTGCAAATCCAACAACACTGTACAACTGCGAAAATGCCGCTAACAACTGAAACCCCGAACCTGTCGTCACACGAGGTAAATACGACTTGAAGATTCGATCTCCATGGAAACTGCCCACACGTGCAAGTTCCATTCACACCACTATCACCCATGAGACATCCATGAAACGTCAGATCAAAATCCAACTCACACTGTACACAAACCACTCGAGCAACAAACGCATCACATGAGACCAATCCACTAGGGTACTTGTTCTCAAACACTCTCTACGCCTGAACATAGAGACTACCACCCCTTCATTCTTACTACCACAAACTGGCTCAATCACATCTCACCATGCACATCAAGGATTATCTTTGCGATTCCAAACACAAGATGTCGAACACTGACATCGATCACACGAAGTCACACACCCCGTGCACAAACTTTACACCAAAGGACCACCGATTTTGATACCACATCATTAACCCGCTGATGCTAACAACACCATTATGTAGCTAACACAAAACCCATCCACGAGCAACAATACAAACATCCAGTTCCAGAGAGAAGCTCACTTAACTTACCTGGAATACCAAAGAATGTACTTCATCTCAACCTTCATCTTACCATGGAGAAACGCTAGGTGACACATCATTGCCCTAGACAAGGTTCCACACAACTGAAAAATGACTCCAGCATTAGAGCCACAAAATCTCTTGATCTCAACAAATCGCTCGACCAAACACGTCACGAAGACAGAACATCTCATAGGTATCCGACAACCTATACAAACTCAACCGTATCTCCCGTGCCACAACACGTCACCACACATTACTGCACAACTCAACGTCTCGCCATCAGATCACTGATACCAAGACTATAGATCCATCTCAAATCACACAAGATCGCCGTCATCTATCAAGGCAAACATGATGACCATCAGTTAACATCAACCCCAACGCAGAACACATACATCAATTCCCTTGTCAACAAGAACAAGAACAAGCACAAACACAAGCATTCTTGGTCTACCAACTCGACCTCACAGGGAACACAACCCAAATGGTTCAACCATCACATAAACAAGCCACACTGACTAGGTTACCACGACCTATCATGTTTACTACACTCATATGTACTCTTTTACAGTCTTCCACCGCGGGATAGTACTAACCCCACCATGCGATTCTTTAAGGTCCCCAACCGCGGGAGCAATCGGATCCCAGGTCATACACACAAATAGTCGGATGTAGAGGTCATAACACGGATACCAAATCCATAGAGAGTTTCACAGTCTCAAAGCACAACCAAAACCTGAATCGATCAAGAACTCAGCATCTCCGTCCAACCGAGATGAAACAACTTGCACCAGACAACCGTCTACAAAGAAACTCTATCTCCGTCTAGAGGAGAGAAAAGGGTCAACAAAACCCATGACCCGATCTCTGCGTACTCCCAGTACTCATCAACACTTGGTCCTCAAGAACCCTGTAAACCTTACCTTGAGACCACACCAACCATAGTCAAACAGCTGTCGTCAACCACAATCACGGTACTCAGACCATTTGTTATGCCAAGCTCTCAACTCTTCGACGTCATTCGCACACATACGAATATCATTAATCCGTATACCTTGTACAACACATCCCCTCTCATAGGACTACGAGCTCATCACTAATCAGGCACAGAAACACACGTTAACATTTCCATCACGCCAAAACCTCACTCCACCATGTTGTGCTTACTCACCTAACTAGGAAAATCACAACCACGTCACGGCCTTGAGCCCACCGTTTAAGCAGCTCACGTAGAAAACGCACGGCACCAAACAAGGGAAACCCAATCCTGAGACTTCTCATCCAGAGGTACTAATAACTCCTACCACTACGCAGGCACCTTCCGCACTTCTGCTCTCAAAGCACACATCAATCACAAGTATCGTAACCCACAATTTCTTACCTAACGTCCTAGGTTAGCCAAACCACGCGGTCCATTGCTGAACCTTATCACTCCACACTTTGTTCCCATGGGTAGACAACATACCCACCTCAGAACCAAAGGTCGAACACAAACAACCTTCAAACATATCACACCCAAGATACATCATCTCAACACTTAGCCAACTACATGCACCTAGCACGGTTCCCAAACTCGATATCCTAATCACTAGGATATTGACCAAACCACGACTTTGTATTCCCGTAGGAATCCCACAAAACTGATACTCGTCGCATGCTGGAACGCATGCTGGAATCATGACCTGAACCCTTACACATTCCAACACCGTCTCGACCCAAGCTCATCCAAGCATATCTGTAACTCATACTCGCCCCCATATCCTTGAGCTCACTCACTCGAAACTCAAATCTCAAATCTCAAGAAGGTATACAACATCCAAGGTCATCAGAGTACTCAGACTACCAACAACATCGTCAGATAATACTCTAACTACCGTCAACATCCTGCTGACCATCATCAACATCCTGACTACCAGGAAATATTTCTAGAACTGCTCAAGTTCTGCTCCCTCAATATATACCTGGCCAAGGATTACTACGCTCCCATCCACTTTGTTCTCGTCTATACCCCATCCTGAGTACACAGCTCATGACATAGCATAGCTAAAGACGTACCTAATCCATCACACGATCAAAACCATGTACGCCAAACCCTAACCGAAAGGGATTACCACCTTCCACAAAGCTAACCACCTATCCAGTCACAACAACTAATACCTAGGGTTTCCAACTCCCCATCGTCCCTACTCACAAGGCTATCCATAACACATCTACAACTTCCAACAACATACTCACAAGGGGAGCCGACTACCAAAGCCAAAGCCATCAACCATACTTCGACTACACCTGAACAAAACTTTGTTCATACCAACACTTGGCGGTTTACCAACCGAGGCTAACCTCACTCGGCTGAACCCAACTCACTGATGAGTTCCACAACATACCAAGCGACCGACGCTCAACCCATAATCGTACCTCTGCAACTGATAACAACCGAGTTGTACATCCATAACCCAAACCACAGTCTCATCGTGTCATCTCTAGAGGTGTACAAGTTATATATAGAAAACATGAAACACGACAACCTAAGGTTGATCCATCATGTTATTTTTAACACATACCACATAATCATGCTAATACATAGCCACAACGATTATGCAGACACAACACCGATACCAAGGAGAACTGACAAGAATGACGCGTCACTTTGGATAACCTACTTAGATTCCTTGCTAGAAATTATGTCCACAAAACGCGTTTCTAACTTGGTTCCCATGTTTGTCAATCCAAACACCCGAAAGCAAGACTAATCAATCCTAAAGTCCAACCTCCATACTCACATATACACAATCATCATGCTATACAGGCTATCATGCTTATGCTAGAAAACGTTTAAACACATGCAATCAAGCACACGCACATCCTCACAAGGTGATGTACCCTCTTTCCTATGGCTCTTAGATATTCGAACCCAGAGCTCTGATGCCAAGTTGTCACGCTCCAAACACCAGGATCACGCGAAAGCCCGCTAAAACACTTTTTAAGAAAATAAGATTTGCAGTTGGAGAACTATCAACTCAAAAATATATAATATTTGGATAAAAGAGTCCCAAAGTTCATCTCTCATATACAATAAACATGAAGTCTCATAGATGAATAAGTATATCGCCTCAAGGCGTACAAAACTCGCCTTCTAAAACAGGCATCACATGTAAAAATACATGTCTCAAAAATAGGAAAAAATTACAGCAAGTCTTCCATCAGCACGGGCATCTAGGTCAACTCCACATGTTCATCTAAAAAAGGGTTTTACAGCAAAATCTCACTCCGTGAGCTGATGCCCAATAGAAACAGACTAAAAAGCTGTAAAGCAGGTTATGCGATCATAAGCATACGGGCTCAACCACAGGAGCCAAAAAGATTTTTTCAACCCAAAATCATAAGTTTTCCATCAGGCTAGCACGAGCCTCAAAACGGTTTTACTTCATAATACCACATATTTTCATCCTTAAAACCATGCATATCAACAATGTAGATAACGTTTTCACAGTTAGAGAAAAGCAGTAACCAAAACGTTATTTTCCACTCGAATCACACACCGAGGAAAGAGAAAAAATATTTTTTACTCGAAACACACACAACCAAGGAAAATAAAATGGTAAAATCAATAATAAAACTGTATTCTCCACTCGGGCCACACCGTCGAGGAGAAAAGATAAAAATATTCTTCTGTACTGACTCCGCCACAAAGGGACAGAGGTAGCAACTATAGACTCTTGCCCATTACCCAATCCCTAAACATCTTAGGACCGGTTAGGTAATGACGAGTTCTATACGGAGCACCAACACGTAACTGCTGACTTTACGGACTGAAATCGAAGGATAAAAGTACCTACCACCTTCTTTACGAGAATTATCTCGAAGGACCAAGGGACCTACTCTACGCACGTTTTTGGACTTCTACCGAGGGCAGCTCGTGCTAAATATCCGTTATCCCGGTATATCTAGTGAATCATTTCAAAAATCAACCCGTAGCTCGACTACGAAAATATTTTCACAAATATACATTAAACATGTATATATAGACCCATCCATCAACATGGAGATCAAAAAAGTATTTTCAAAATATTTTTTTCCATTTTCAACAAAACGTTCCAAAAACTGAAACTCAACTCCAAGGGTTAGCTCCAAACCTCCAAAACACAAAGTGTTGAGATTTTCATAAAACCATTTGTTTTCAAAACCACCTTTGAAAATCATAGATCCACAAGTCATATGATATAATAAACCAAGAAAAGCGAAAAACATGCTTTTTACACAAACAAACAAGGTTTAAACATAAAGCATGACATTTGGCCAAAAACAGATGAAAGATGGTTAAGAAAGTTTGACATACCCTCACTATTTTGGCTATAACTTTTTTTATAAAAAGAATTTTATTGTGAGAGAAGTGTCATTGGAAAGAAGACTTCTGGGGATACAATTTGAGCACAAAAATGACCTAATTTCGAGTCTGGATGAGAGAGATATGATTAAAAGAAAATGGTCCAAAAATGGCCCTGCGGCCACGATGCTCTCTAAGCGCTCGCTAGGCGCTTGAGCGCCTCACCGCCAGAAAGCAGCGCTCGCTAGGCGCCCGCTGGGCACTTGAGCGCCCTTCAGCGTGCACAAATGCTCCAGACTTTCCCTTTTTCGAATTCTAAGCCCCAAAACTCTCAAACACTCACAAAGATGCTTCAAAACACATATAAACCTACCAACCTACATATTATTAAAAATCCACGGACATACAAGAGCCCAAAACATCAAGAACCACCGAGGGAAAAGCCTCAAAACTCAGTTCTCCCAACCGAAAACAACACAAAAAATGATTTTAAACCAAAACCGATCTTTAAATCGATTTTTCGTGCATTTTTAAACTGTAAAGATGCATATGATTACACGTAGATCCCTTTAAGACAATAGAGTCTAGGATCCTACATTGGTGAGTCAAAAACTCGAAGCCTTGATCTACGTGCAAAATCAAGCTTCGCCGGAATAAAATTCTATTTAGATGGATGCGTAGACCATGACGCTAATAACAAGGATCGGTTGTTGGATCATTAAAAATCAAGCCCCAGGCCCCCGAGAAGTTAGAGAGAAGGTAGAGAGAAAAAGGAGGAAACTTAGTCGAGAAGTTTTGAAAATATCTTTTGAAAATATTTAACTCCAGATTTTTATAGGTCTCCAAAATTTCTTTTTTTTTTTGAATTTTTAAAATTTGCACCGTAACTCCCACAGCCCCGGGGACCAACCCCGCATGCATATTTAAACCGAAACATGCATCAAATGCATATAAATATATTAAAGCAAAAACGTCAAAATGTGCGTCGAAAAACGCCAAATATGTATATATATATCGAAAAAAGGACGAAATCGGGTCTCACAGGTTCAATCGAATTGCTTTCCTCTAGTGGCTTTTCGGTCGATGGAATTAAGGGGTTCTGTTGACTGGATTCATGAAGTGGGGTGTGGGTCATTTCTTGTTGTGGTTGGTGCATGGTGAGATGCGTGTGTGGTGTTTGTGCATAGTTGGGTACGGGGCATGCCTGGGTCCGTGGTTCTTTTCCTAAGAAGGGAGTTTTGGGAAAAGATGGGGTTTTGGTGAAAATTATTTTTGTTACATATATTTGATGTGTTGTTTACCGCTTTGATTGTTGTTTAGAACTGCATGTTTATGTACACATGTTATGCGTGTTGGGGTTTGGTTTCGTTTCTTCGTTTGGTTTTTCACCCAGCGATATCCGCTCGAGCAGTGGTGGCCTGACATGATAATCGATAAAGCCTATCATGCCTTGATTTTTGAGCCAAAATGTCTTTTTCCTAGTTTTAAGTTGGTCGTGTCGGGCTGTGTGGCATGTGATGCTGAGGTATGTGACGTTGTTATGTGAAACGTAGTGTTTTATGTGATTTAGTGTATTTAAAACTCTAGTTTTATTCATGCATGTTGTGGGACGGATATGTGGTCCTGGTATATATAAAACTCTAATTTTATTTACATGTGTGTCTATAAGCGATGTGGACGGAAAAGTGGTCCTAAGCGTTATGGATGGAAAATTGGTCTGTGGACGAAAAAGTTGTTTGATAAAGGTTAACTTTGATTAACCGTTGACGAAAAAGTGGTTCGATAAACATTAGCTCTGGTTAGTGTGGACGAAAAAGGGGTTCGATATTTGTTAACTCTGGTTAACAATGCATGTGTGTGTGTGTGTAGGAATCGGAGGGGCAAAAAAATGGTCCTAACGATGCATTTGTGTGCGGGTATCTGAAGGGTAGAAAAGAGATCCTGAAGAGGCATGTGTTGCGTGTGTTTCATGAGGTGCATTGTGCGGGATGCATGTGTTGGGTCGTGTGGGTGGCGTTTGTCGCGTGAGTTACATGTGTTGCATATATTAACTCTGGTTAACGGTGCATTAGTTGGGGCTGCGGTTACTCGGTGAAAGCCCAAGAAGGTACATGGATTGCATGTGAAGTATTATGGGATGGATAAAACTAATTTCAAATTGTTTTTAGGACTTGTGTGCGTCGTGATATAAAATCATTTCAAATCGGTTTTTTAGGCTCTTGTGAGTCAAATATGGTTCTTATCCTTGCATCCCGTGTATGATATGGTTTTACTCGTGAAGATGTATATTAATTTCACATGTGTTGCGTTATGTGAATTGCATGTGTTGCATGTGGGGCTCGTGGGAGTCTTAACTTGTAAGAGTCTATCTTTGTTGGTAAGCATTATAGTATCTATATATCGAAACTATTTGTGGATTCGCATGAGTAATGATATAAAACTGTTTTCCAAGTGTTTTTCCTCCTGAGACTCGTATTAGTTCAGATATAAAACCGTTTTCAAAATCGTTTACAAGGCTCATGTGAATTAAAAATCGCACATCGTTTTCCTAGCATGTTTTACTTTTATTTCATGTTTGTCTAGTTTCTGCTTAGTTTTGGCTTACGGTGTGGAATTTAAAATATTTTTCAGGTACTGGTTACTCAGGTTGATTCGGGGTTACCGGAGACGCAGAAGATCTGTAGTATTTCTTTTTATTCTTTTTGAACCATGTATGTTTACATGTTTTATTGGTGTTGGAACCGTATACTGTAAGCCTCTTTGGCGATTATATTTAATGCATGCATGTTTTACTTTGCGAGTAAACATCGGGTTTGGTGTTTTATATGGTTGTTATGGGTGTTTCACGTGATCCGGAGTTTGGACACTCGAATCCAGCATCCCTTGAGAAATGAAGTTCTTCCTTAGATTCGGCACATATCTAACCCCCAATCAAAATCAAAACGGTCCCATCAAGCCTGCAAAACCACATTATCCCTATACTGACAACTATGCACATTGTATTGTTAGCCATCCTAACAGTACCCTTATCGCATGGCTGATACATATCAAAATACTCTCTGATTGCACGTATGTAGAACGAACATCCAGAATCTAATGTCTAATCTAATTTGCACATACCTGAAGTAACTGTGAGCACCTCTGATTCTTCATAATTGGAGCCCTCTGTAATTGTTGTCTCTAATGATTGTTCATTTATTCCTTGTCTTCCTTGTATTTCAGACAATTCCTCTTCAGATGACCTTCTTTGTTACAATAGTAGCACTTCCCTTTGTAACCTCTCGACTTGGAACCACCTTTCATCTTGGACCCCTCCTGCTTCACTGTCGCCCTGCCCCTAACTTCCCCATTGCCTAATAGAGCCATGATGCTGTCTCCCTATGATCTGTCACTCTCCCTCTTCTTCAACATCTCATGAGATATGAGAGCAGCAACAACCTCATCTAACCCAAGAGTATCTTTTTCAAACATCAGTGTAGTCCTCAAATGCTTGTATGATGAAGGCATTGAAACCAACAGGAGAATTTCTTTATCCTCGCCTTCGATCTTTGCACCGATAGAATCCAATTCTGCCAGTATCTTGTTGAACTCGTCCAAGTGCTTCATAAAGTTCGCTTCCTCTGTAATCTGAAGTGCATATAACTGTTTGTTTAAAGATAACCGATTTGTCAATGTCTTGGACTTGTACCTGTTCTCCAACTTAGCCTAGAGTTCTGCTGGATCGCTTTCGTTGATGATTTCCTGAAGAGTGCTATTCTCGAGATACAATTGGGTCGTACTGTTCGCCAAGTCCCGCATCTCATCCCACTTTATGTCCTTCATCGTTTTCGATTTTTCTGACGTTTTCCTGGGAGCCTTGATTAGCCCTTCACACGTTAAAATATTCTTCACCCTTTGCTGCCATAAGGTGAAGTCATTGTGGCCGTTAAAAGGTTTAATCACAAAATTCGAACTCTTCAACGCCATTAGATTTGTGTCTGGCAATCTCTCACAATCTGAACTCGTCACAATACCAAATATGTGTAATCCTTATCCCACGTAACCTAAATCAACTACGATTGTACCCGATCGCTCTTAATTTTACTCGATCACACTCGATCAATCTCAATCTATGCCGATCTGTCCAATCTAAATAACCGGTGCAGAAATAGAAAAATCTGACCGTACCGATGAATCTGCAGTGCCAAAAAATCTTAAGAGACATCTTCTCCTGAAATTATTTTACTATATATACGATCCGATATAAAAAATAATTTAAATAGTTAATTTCATGCTCCTACCACACTAGATCAGAACCTTAGAATAACTCCATCACCACCATAATCTTTATGCTAGCCCGTAATTTTCGAGAATCACCGAATCACAATGCACTAAATCACAATCCCATCAAATTTCAACCCAAGGCTCCGTTAAGATTCAAATCAAGTTATAACAAAAACAATAACATGGCAATTCCCAAACACCAAACCAGTGAATACATTCATATAAGATCAATGAAAAAAAGAACCTTCCTTTATAAAAAATAACGCTGCCGCAGTCGTTTTTTTTTCTTTCCTGTGCTAAAAAAATATTTTTGATTTATACGAATCGAAATCAAATATAATACCTGTGCTCTGATCAACCATCGTGGTTTCGAATCGTTAATCGTTGGCTCTAATACCACTTATTGAGATTTTAACACCAATTCCCGAACACGAACGGAAGCAAACCCACACATAAAAAGCAAAAAATAATTAACACTGAGGATTTACGTGGTTTGTCCCACACCGGTCTACGTCCACGAGCGAGAGAGAAAATATTTTATTATGTCGTATGTGAAAGAGTATAAAACCCGTCTCCCTTCTCTCTACGAGTTAATCTCACAATTTTCTGTCCCACGACCTTATTCCTTAAGGCTCCTCTAGTGTCCCTATTTATAGGCACACACGTAGAAACCCTAAAAAATTCTAGTAAGCCCATATTACTATAATCTCTATACATAAAGAATTCTAATAGACTCCTAATTTCACCACAACTCAATTACACATAGACAAAAAATAATATAATAAAATACGAGCTTGGTAGAATACAAGACACAGTCCAATAGATAGTACAAGATAGTAAATGCTTACTTTTCTGTTTTCAAATAGTTTAAATAATTTCTAGTTTATTAGTTGCGGGAGTTGGTCATAGTTGGTGGTTGAATAGTCGTCGAAATTGATTGTCGGTGGTCACTAAAGGTGGTCATCGGAGATGGAGAGATAAAAGTGTTGAGATGGAGAAATAATGTATTAATTAGAAAAAAAAAGAGTATTTAGAGGAGTATGAATATTTTGATTTAATTTGACATAATAAACTTCAAGAGTTAACATACTTTTTGTCAAATTTATTATTGTATGAAATACTAATTATGAATCTTACACACAAAAAAAACTATAAATAAACTAGCATACTTTACCTTAGTTAATTAATATATCCTAATTTTGTAATTTTTATTTAAAAATTCTCATTAAGTCTCTACGAAGAATCAATTAGCGACTGAAGGTGAAAAATTATTTTAACTAAAAATATAAAAAATAAAAATACTCATCTCTTTTTTCTGTTCTTTTTAAAATTTTATTTTTCTATATATGCCACTACAATGGTTAACTATCTTTAATCATTTATTAATTTCAAAAAAACATATTTGTGTTTTACAAAAAATATATTTATTAACACTTGAAAACAAAATTATTTTAGAACTTATGATTCCTTTTAAAAATGTAAATCATTCGTAAACTATGGAATATGATAATCAATAGAAATTTTAAAATGATTTTCATTTTATAAATCAATTAATTGAGTAGGTTAGCCAATTCAATTTTTGAAGAAAAAAGTTCAAGTATACACTTCAAGAAAAAACAATGGGATGAATTAGCTAATAAGATAATTTTAAATTTTTTAAGATTTAAGATAAGGGATAAAACAATTAAATTTTGCAATGTGAGGATGTGAAAAAAATTTGTTACAAAAAATCTTGTAATGTTAAAAGAAATTAAATTGCCAGGTATTTGTGCACACCTAGCGTTTTGGTCTTTTTTTTATTTAATTAAATTTATTAATGATTTTCATTTATCATTCCCAATTTTTCCCAAATTTTATCATTTTGTATTTATGTTTAAATTTTTGATATATTTGAGCTGATGTATATTATATTTTAACGAATAAAATAATACACTAAACTTAAACAAAAAATTAATCTATTTTTCATAAAAGAAAAATGAAATATTTTAAAAGAGATATTTTTGAATATATAGCTAAAATACTATATGATAGGGCAATTAGAGGCATTTAAAAATAGAAAATAACAAACATCTATTAATTTTGTGAGACACACATTGTTTAATTTATAAATAATTTATTTTAAAAAAATATATGCAATAACTGAAGGAAGTTAAAATATTATATTTTAGGATAAGAATTTTTCAAGTTAAAAAATGTCTTATTAATCAAAGAATTAATAATATTGACAATGATTTGGGTTCTATGTAGCATAATAATTAAATATAAAAAATATTATCATAATTATAAAAGTAGTCAATACTTTCATAAAATGTGTTTCATAGAATTTATAACTGAACATAAATTTTCTAATGTAGTTAATACTTAGTTCGTGTTGTATTGTACCAAAAATAATTATTTAAAATTTTATTTTAATTACTAACCTGTAGGATAGTGGCTAACGTCCGGATATCATCCACAGGAATTGAATGCAATTATGATTTATTTATAAATATTTTATCAAAAATTTTCTTTAAGAAAAAGAGATTGAATTTGATTATGATTTTAATTAAACTAAAATGTTAGGAAATCAAAGTTTGGGAATTCAAGTGGGAAAGATATTCTTAAGGGTTTAGAATCCTTCCTAACCAGTAGCTCTTAGTTTCGTTCAAACTCTAGTATATCTCTATTTGATTCAACCCAATCCTATCACGACTACAAGACCGATAACAATCATCAAGAGATTAAGCTTGAATCCAAACCGGGCATACTCTATCTAAACTTTTGCATGGGTCGTCCGGAGCACAACTTGTCCTAACAAAGTATAAAGTATCTAACATTTGAATATCGAAACACAGATATAATAATTGTATGATCTCGCTTTTACAATCACAGAAAATAAAAATAGACCTAGATAATCAAATTAAAAGCTAATTAATCAAACGTTAATGTCTCAAATCATACAATGAATTGAATCCATATTAAAGAATAAACAAATGAGTTTAAACTACTCCTAAAAATACCGAACTAGGAATTCATCATCCCTTGAGAATAGAAAAAACTTAGCAGCTCGTATTGCGACTAGAAAGCATGAAAAGTTGAAGAAGATGTGAGCCTCAAGTTTCCATCTTCAACTTTCTTGACACGTCCCAAGCCTTCTGTATTGGCCTCCTTGCTTCCCTCGATCTGTCGTCTTCTAAAATTAGAGACGTCCATCTAAAGAACATAGCTAGTCTATTTAGAATTGCTCCTCCCGTCCAAAGTTGCAGACTTCGAAAAGAAAACTGACTGCGTGCCCCGTCTGGACACTAGTGTCATCCGTCTGGACAGTTTGAGAATTCGTCCGGACGCTAGTGTCTTCCGTCTAAACAATTTTCTTTCTGTCAAGGTTCTGTTCGGACGCCCATCCGGACGTTTTCTCTCTGGTAGCTTTCCCATCAAGAAGCTAGGATCGTCCATCCAGATGCAACTTTTATAGAAATTCCCATTTTGTCCCTCGTCTCCTTTTTATCCCATTTTATACCATTTTTTTTTCTCTAAGTCACTCTCGTTGATGCTGATGACAAAAATACTATGTTAGCCCAAAGACTTTTTAATTAGATTTTAATGATTTTAATAATTTATTTTTCTAATTAAATTGATTCAAAAAGATAATATTTAATCCTTCCAAGAAAGTAGTGTCGACACTATATGACTAATGAGTCGACACCTTAAGCCATTTGTGTTGACTCTTTGCATCAAATGGGTTGATACTCAATGTTCTCATAAAAAACGTTTTGTGTCGACATAAATTGATATTTGAGTCGACACCTTAAATAAAGAATGCTTGTGTGAAACCTTGACCCATTTTCTTCTTCGGCATTTTTCGACGCACGTTAGCATTTTTGCTTTTGCATGTTTAAATGTTTTTGATGCATGATTGGGGTTAGATATGCATGCGGGGCAGGTTCCCTAGGCTGTGGGGTGTTGCAGTGCGAATTTTAAAAATTTTCAAAAGAAAAGATATTTTTGAGTCCTATAAATATCTGGAATTAGATATTTTCAAAAGATATTTTTAAAACTTTTTCAGTAAGTTTCTTCATTCTTCTCTCTACATTCTCTCTAAGTTCTCGGGGGCCGGGGCTTAGTTTTCGACGATCTAACTGTGAATTCTTGCTTTTGGCACGGTGGGCTACGCGTTCATCCAGACAGAATTTCATTCTGGCGAGGCTCGATTTTGCACGTGGTTTGAGGCATCGAGTTTTTAACTCACCAAGGTAGGATTCAAGACCCTACTACTGTATAAGGGTGTTACGTGTAATCATGTGTGTATTTAACGGTTATATTGCTGTAGATCTGAGTTTGTTTCAAGTTGGATTTATGGGTTTAAAATCCTTTTTTCGGCAATTTCGGTGGATGAAATCGGATATCAGGTATTTCTTTTAAGGTCTTGGTGCTAGGCTTGGGCGTGTGTATGTCCGAGGGATGTCGGATGGGTATTTGGAGGCTTCGATTCGAGACTTGGAGGTTGAAACCGTGGCTTAAAAACGATTTCTAGGCTTAGTTAGTCGACTGAACTCATAAGTTCAGTCGACTGGATCATAGTTTTTGGGGTTCAATCGACTGGACCATGAGGGTCAGTCGGCTGAACTGTGTGTTTTGGGCATCTTGGGCTTTTCCAGTGTGTTTTTCAGTCCACTAGGGGTTGGGTCCAGTCGACTGAAGTTCTGGGCCGTTGGTTTTGTGGTTATGGTTGGTTTCTTGGGTTTCCAATTGGTTTTCAATGGTATTCGGTTGATTGATTATGGGGTTAGTCAATTGAAATTATGTTGGATGCCTTTTGGGGTTTAGGTGGTCGTGTCGTGGGTTTGGGAGTCGTGTCATGGCCTTGGGCGTTCCTTTAGGTGTCGTCCTCTGGGATGATGGGCATGGTTAGTTGCGAGTTATCGGGGTACGATTGTGTGCATGCTGATTATATGCGGGACGTGTGGGTCTGTGGTTCGGTTTACAGGTGGGTTTTGATGAGAACCGTTCTGTGGGATGTTCTGGTGTTGGCCTCCGGGTTAGATGTTGGTTGTCCTGGTGTGTGGATGGGTCCCGGTATGTGAACGGGTCGTTCGGGTGATGTTTTTACTGGTGGCGTCGTGATGTATTATTATACATGATTGTGTGCATTTATAACTGTTTATTTATGTACTGATTATGGATTACATGTTTTAGTATCGTTACGTGTACTGTGATTGCATGCTTTAAAACTCAGAAGTTTTATAGGCATGGTTATGTGGAATGTGACGAATGGATGCATGTGATGCATGTTGCATAAGTTGTAGGTGTGGTGTGAGTCGCGTGTATTGCATGTGACATGGTTTGTGTAACGTAGTGATAGTACGTGATTTTATGTACTAAACCCTGGTTTAGTATGCATGTGGTGATTCAGTTTTATGTACTAAACCCTGGTTTATGTAGTAAACCCTGGTATGCAATTTTATCCCGTGGTATGCAGTTTTATCCCGTGGTATAATCCGTGGTCGGCGGTTTCATCCCGTGGCTTACGGTAAGGTTTGCGGTTTTATGCTGCGATTTAGGCATGTGTAGAGATGCTTGTTAATACGTAGATTTGTATTTGTATTGCATATGTGGGGCAAAATTTGGTCCCTCGGTGAAAGTCCATAAATATATGCATATGAGGGCAGATAATGGTGTCCTACGGTGAAAGTCCGTGAAGATGTGTGTTGTACGGGTTGCGTGCGTTGTGTATGTTACATGGGTTGCGTGCGTCGTGTGTGTTGCACGGGTTATGTGCGTTCCATAGACTAGGGTTGTGGTCCTTCGGTGGAAGTTCGAGAAGTTACATGGATTGCATGAACTGCATTATGGGACGGATAAATCAGTTTTCAAACTGTTTTAAGAGTCGTGTGAATCGTGATCTAAAAACCCTTTTCAACTGTTTTAAGGATCCTGTGAGTGAGTCAAAAGATGGTTTGTATTCTCGCTTTCCCATTTGCATGTGAAAATTATTTTAAAGGCTTGAAAGAGAGTCTAAAACTGTACCTCATTTTTCTAGCATGTTTAGCTTATACTGCAAGCTTTTCTAGTTTCTGCTGATCTTTGACTCATGGTGTGGGATTTGATTTTCTTCATGTACTGGTCACGCAAGTTGATCTGGAGGTAATGGAGAGGTGGAAGAGCTGTAGTCTTCCTTTTTGTTCTATCTGTTACATGTATGTTGTAAATATTTTTTCGGTATTAGAACCGTGTAATGAATGTCGTTTAGCGATTAAATACAATAGATGTATGTTTTTTTACTAAGAGTGTATTCTCGAGTTGGTTGTTTGTGGGTGTTTCACGTGACCCAAAATTTGAGACATGATAGATTGGTATCAGAGCTCTGGGTTCGAATACCTAAGAGCCGTGGAAAGAGGTTGCATCACCGTGTGAGGTTGATTGCGTATGCTTAATTACATGTGTTTAGATGCTTTGATAACATGAACGTGTCAGCATGTTGGATATGTGAATGATGTGTATATGTGAGCTTGGGGGTTGAATCTTAGGAGTGATAGTCTTGCCTTTGGGCATTTAAATTGACAAACTTGGGAGCTAAGTTAGAAATGCATTTAACTTACGTGATTTCTAGCAGGAAATCTGAGTAGGTTATCTAGATTGACGCGTCATTCTTGTTGGTTCTCCTCGGTATGTGAGGTTTTGTTTAGCATGAACCTACGTGCTTATATGTTAGCATATTTATGTGGTTTATGATATGTACTGCATCTTATGTCTTGTCTTTTTTATATAGACGCGATGTCTGCGAGGAGAGGACGAGGTCATGGCCGTGGTGTTGGCCAAGGGGATGTTCCTATCCCTAATGCTGGGGATGCAAATGCTCCCCTGGGATCGATGGACGCGACAAAATTGTTGCGTGTGTTGGCGGGTTCTATCCAGCAGCTTGCTAGAGGTGAGACCGTTAGGGAGAGAGAAGGAGTACTTGAGGCGAGGGCTATAGTAGCGATGCGGGAGTTCAGGCGCATGGTTCTGCCTACCTTTGCTGGGGATCCTGATCTTATTGTGGTGACGGAGTGGCTGGAGTTGGTGAGTCAAATCTTGGACACGTTGTAGATTGAGAAGGATGAGTTGCGGGTTTCCTTTGCTACTTTCCAGCTGAGAGGTGCTGCTCATGCATGGTGGAAGTATGCCAGGACCATTGTGGGAGCCACATGGGCAGCCTTTACAAGAGTGTTTCTAGAGAAATACTTCCCGACTTCAAAGAGGGACTTGTACAGGGAGGAGTTCTACACTCTTACTTAGGGGGCCATGTAGTCATGCAGTACGAGGTTAGGTTTACGTGCTTGTCCCGGTTTGCACCGGAGTTGGTGAGCACAGACGAGCTGCGATTTATGAGGTTTGAGCAGGGCTTGAGGCTAGCGATCAGGGAGCATGTGGTTGCGATGGGACTTCGTGTATTCATGGAGCTGGTGGAGGCAGCAGCGAGGGTGGAAAACACTATGATTGAGATTCGAGCTTTCAGGGAGGCTAGGATACCTAAGGGTGGTACAGAGGCGTAGACAGGTGGAAATTCCAACAAGAGGCAGAGGTCCTCTGGTATTAGCTTTCATCCATTTAAACCACATTAGTTCTGTACACCAGCCCCATCAGTGGCTTCGTCGGGGAGGCCAGAGCAGAGGGAGGTCAGATGTTATCGATGTGGACAGTCAGAGCATCATGTGCTAGATTGCCCGCAGTCGAGGTAGTACCGAGACCCACAGTTGAGGCAGGCTCAGAGTTCCATACTGGATCAGTCGCAGGGGACAGAGCTGCTGATTTGTTATAGATGTGGTCAGACGAGGCATATTTGCAGGACTTGTCCCTAGAGAGAGGATGCACCGAGTACAGTGGGCACACCAGAGGGTTCGTATATGCAGGAGCGATAGCAGTATCATGCGGTTTAGACTTCCCGGATGACAGGTGGGAGTACGTCAGTTCAGTCGGTGCGGCAGCCGACAGCGCCGAGTTACGGTGGACAGGACAGAGCGACATTACCCTGAGCGTACGCACTTATAGCTCCTAGTTCTTCCAGGGCACCGGTGGTGCCGGATGATGCAGATATGCCTTCAGCGAGTAGAGGTACTTTATGAGTCTTCGGGCTTTGGGCCAGTTTCTTTGTTGCGTCTTTTTGGGAGTTGGTGACGGACTTTGTGGGTGTTGTGCTGTGCTGTGTTGAGGCAGCAACTGGTGATGATGTGAGGTTGGGGTGAGTTGTAGATCCCATGCCTTTGAGATAGATGGTGTTTGTTTGGGATGCCTGCCCTTGTTTGACTATATCCTAGGAATGGTTTGGATGACCATCCCGTATGCCTGTGTCGATTGCGATCGACGATTTGTTGTTTTGACCTTGAGTTGAATTTCAGGGGCAAAATTCCTTTATGGGGGGGTAGAGTTGTGAGACACTGACCCGTTTTCTTTTTCGGCGTTTTTCGACTCACGTGATCATTTTTGCTTTTACATGTTTAAATGTTTTTGATGCATTATTGGGGTTAGATATGCATGCGGGGCAGGTTTCCGAGGCCATCGGGTATTGCGGTGCGAATTTAAAAAATTTAAAAAAAAAAGAAGATATTTTGGAGGCCTATAAATATCTGGAGTTAAATATTTTCAAAATACATTTTCAAAATTTCTCTAGTAAGTTTTTTTCTTTTTCTCTCTGCCTTCTCTCTAAGTTCTCGGGGGCTCGGGGCTCGATTTTTAATGATCCAACAGCGAATCCTTGCTTTTGGCATGGTGGTCTACGCGTTCATCCAGACGGAATTCCATTCCGACGAGGCTCAGTTTTGCACGTGATTTGAGGCGTCTAGTTTTTAACTCACCAAGGTAGGATTCTAGATCCTACTGCTGTATAAAGGTGCTACGTGTAATCGTGTGTATTTTTAACGGTTAGATTGCTATAGATCTGAGTTTGTTTCAAGTTGGATTTTTGGGTTTAAAAATTATTTTTTGGCAATTTCGGTAGATGAAATCGGGTATCGGGTATTTCTTTTTGAGGTCTTGGTGCTAGGCTTGGGCATGCGTATGTCCGAGGGTATCGGATGAGTGTTTGGAGGCTTCGATTCGAGACTTGAAGGTTGAAACTGTGGCTTAAAAATGGTTTCTGAGCTTGGTTAGTCGATTGAACTCATAGGTTCAGTCGACTGGATCATAGTTCTTGGGGTTCAGTCGATTGGACCATGAGGGTCAGTCGACTGAACCGTGTGTTTTGGGCGTTCTGGGCTTTTTCAGTGTGTTTTTCAGTCGACTGGGGGTTAGGTCCAATCGACTGAAGTTTTGGACTATTGGTTTTGTGGTTTTGGTTGGTTTCATGGTTTTCAATTGGTTTTCAATGGTATTCGATTGATTGATTATGGGGTTAGTCAATTGAAATACTGTTGGATGCCTTTTGGGGTTCGGTTGGTTGGGTCGTGGCTTTGGGAGTCCTTCCGTGGCTTCGGCCATTCGTTTAGGTGTCATCCTCGGGGATGATGAGCATGGATAGATGCGGGTTGTTAGGGCACAGTTGTGTGCGTGCTGGTTATGTGTGGGACGTGTGGGTTCGTGGTTCGGTTTACAGGTGGGTTTTGATGAGAACTGTTCTGTGGGAGGTTCTGGTGTTGGCCTCCGGGTTAGATGTTGGTTGTCCCGGTGTGTGGACGGGTTGTTCGGGTGATGTTTTGATGGGTGGCGTCGTGATGTATTATTATACATGGTTGTGTGCATTTATAACTGTTTATTTATGTACGAATTATGTAAGTGGATTACATGTTTTGGTATCGTTACGTATGCCTTGATTGCATGCTTTAAAACTCAGAAGTTTTATAGGCATGGCTATGTGGAATATGAGGAATGGATGCATGTGATGCATGTTGCATGAGTTGTAGGTGTGGTGTGAGTCGCGTGTGTAATATGTGACGTGATTTGTGTAACGTCGTGATAGTATGTGATTTTATGTACTAAACCTTAGTTTAATAAGCATGTTGTGATTCGATTTTATCCCGTGATATGCGGTTTTATCCCGTGGTATAATCCGTGGTTGGCGATTTCATACCGTGGCTTACGGTAAGATTTGCAATTTTATCCTGTGGTTTAGGCATGTGTAGAGATGCCTGTTAATACATAGATTTGTATCTATATTGCATACGTGGGGCAGATTTTGGTCCCATGGTAAAATTCCGTAAAGATATGCATATGAGGGCAGATGATGCTCCTACGGTGAAAGTCTATGAAAATGTGTGTTGCACGGATTGCGTGCGTTGTGTGTGTTGTACGGGTTGCATGCGTTGTGTGTTGCACAAATTGTGTGCGTTGCATAGACTAGGGCTGTGGTCCTTCGGTGGAAGTACGAGAAGTTACATGGATTGCATGAACTACATTGTGAGATGGATAGACCAGTTTTCAAACTATTTTAAGAGTCGTGTGAATCGCGATCTAAAAATTATTTTTCAACTGTTTTCAAGGCTCCAGTGAGTGAGTCAAAAGATAGTTTGTATTCTCGCTTTTCCATTTGCATGTGAAAATTATTTTAAAGGCTTGAAAGAGAGTCTAAAACTGCATCTCATTTTCCTAGCATGTTTAGCTTATATTGCATGCCTGTCTAGTTTCTGCTAGATTTTAGCTCACGGTGTGGGATTTAATTTTTTTAGGTACCTGTGGCTTTAGAATTTGGGGGTTTATTTTGAAGAATGTTCAAAAATAAGAAATTCAAAGAATGTTTAGAAAATAATCTTTTAACACCTTGAAAACTAAAATTTAAAAATTCTTTTTGATGAAAATAGAGTCAACACTTAATTTTTTGAGAAAAACTAAGAAAAATAAAAAATGGCTACTGATCTTGAAAACGTTAACCAGAGAAAGAGAGTTTGGGGGCTAAGGTAGGAATCGGGGAAGGTGTTAGGCACCACTTTCGTTCAACCGTAAGGTTGGCTTCTACTAATCATCATTGGTTTTTTAATATGATTTCTCAAATGCATGTAAATAAAGAAAAATGGGGGTGAAGGGAGAACATTCAAAATTAAGTATATAGAAAATACATAAAATATATACATAACACTCCAAAATAAATATGTGTCAAAAGAAGAATCCTAAATCCTATGGCGTGCAATTTCTATCTAAAGATATATAAAATATACCCACATGTAATATTATTTAAACAACCTAAACTAACATAATTTGGTTAAAAAAAAAACATGTTAAGTTGCTAAAATTATCTAAATATGGGTTGCACAAAAATGAACTACACAATTTTGAAATAAAATAATCAAATTCTAAACTAATATGTGCAATATGCATATTATCAAATTATCTAAAAGTATGTAAAAAAAAAATCTTATGTTAAAAACTAACTAAAATAATAAAATCTAATAACAAATATTTTATGTATTAACAAGCAAATATTTGAAACTCTAATTTGAAGAAGAAAGA
>JAULJZ010000023.1:6567609-6590472 GCA_032270985.1 Heliamphora pulchella
CCCTCTTGGGTTGCCTATTTATAACACTTACGACAATACGAGGAGAAATTTCCTGGGTTTAGTTAAGTTTCCGATAACCATTGGCTCGCTAGAGACCGAGGTAGAGTTTCATGTCCTAGACATGCATGCGTCCTTTAATTTGCTTATTGTAAGGCCTTGGCTTTATGACCCAGACATCCAATTCGTCCCTTCTACGTTGCACCAAAAGTTGAAACTCATTAAAGACGGGGCAGTCTTTACCGTCTTTGGAGAGTCCAGCATTTAACCTCCCTCAGAAGACAACACACCATTCTTAGGAGTTCAACATGTAGAGGAAGATTTGTTGTTGGGTGGGCTTGATCTTGAAGAAAATCCTAGCCATTCAGACGTTATTAAAGGAGGAAGAGAGATATATAAATCAGTAGGTCATGGCAATGATGAAGAACATGTCCTACTTTTCAGAGATGGTGTAACGCCGCAATTTTCAAACGATAACGAAATGTAAACCAACACGAAAACGAAATTTTATTTGTAAAACAACGAACAAAATAGGCCATTTAAAACCAAGAAGGGCACCTCTGAGTTTCTCCAACCAAAAACCTCCATTCGACACAAATTCAACTTTTCCACACAGCAGCTGTCCGCTCAAGTGGACTTTCCACTGCTCGAACGGTGAGATACTCGAGATTTTCATGCAAAAAATCAAAAAATCTTCCTAATCTCAAAAACACACATAAAATCTCATTTTTTTATACCAGGGTTCGAACAAACAATATATTAGGGATAAAAATGTTTATGTGATAAAGAAATCATTCTTTCGAATCGAAAAGAACCAGATAAAGTGTCGAAACCCATAGGCAAACATCCAAGCATGTGTGAAAATGAAAAACAACAACGAACCCAAGGTCCCTTTCATAGATCATACAAGATGCATGAATTGAAATAAAAGCCTAAAGGCTTACAAAATAAGTTTTCTGTTTCCAAAATATTATACATCTGAAACATGGTTCAAGCAAAAAGGAAAACTAAGCAAAGTCTTCCGCCACCTCCAGATTCTCTAGATCATCCCGCGTGAACATGTGTACTTGAAAAAGATTTTCAAATTTCACACAGTGACCCAAGGCTTAATAGGAAACAGACTAGCATGAAGTAAAAGCAGAACATGCTATCAGAAATGTAATAATAATATTTCGACTCACATGAGTGTCAAACAAGATTTTGTAATAACCACATGCAACACATGTAACACATGCATCTTCACGGACTTTTATCGTAGAACCACAATCTGCCCTTCATTATGAAAATCTTCACGGGCTTTTACCATAGGACAAATAATCACCCCTCATTATACAAATCTTCACGATCTTTCACCGCAGAATGAATAATTACCCTTCATTATGCACGAATCAATTGAGTTTGCATGCACATAACCATGTACAAACATAAAAAACATATTTCAACGCCATCCATCTAACCATGGAGACCAACCAACATTAAAATAAGGCTTAATCCCAAGGGTTAGCTCTAAACCTCCAAGATTAGGTTTTTACAAACATTTACATAAATCTTTTTTATTTTCAAAACTCTTCTTTTCGAAAATAACATGAACACATACATCTCCCAAAGTCGTAATAAACTATAAAAGCGCATAACATGCTTTTTAGCCACCCAAACACGGCTTAAACACGAGATTCGATATTTAATGCATTTTAAAATGGTAAAAAGACATAAAACTTCACGTAGCACCCCTTTAAGACAAGATAGTCTAGGATCCTACCTCGGTGAGTTAAAACTCGAAGCTTTAAACTCTGACGAGAAACCAAAGTCGCTAAAACACGATTCCGTTCGGATGAACGCGAAGCCCACTGTGAGGATATCGAGGATCGACTATCCGAACGCCATGATTCGAACCCAAACCAAGGCTAAAGCTAGATAGAAGGCAAGGGTTTTGAGTGTTCTTGGTGGAGAGAGAGGAAGAAACTTACCAATGAAGTTTTGGTTTAAAAACCAAGGCATGTGCTGTCAAATAAATATCTTATGCCCGGCTATCTGCTCAAGGGAACAAGGTTCCGCTCGAGCGGTTCACCACCAACCCAACTCTCGGCCATCTATCTGCTCGAGCGATCAGAGATCCGTTCAAACGGCTCCACTCTCAGCCACCAGTCTGCTCGAGTGAACAGAGCACTGCTCGAGCAGCCATCACTGGCTGAAAACCTAAACAAAAGAAGTAGAACCAAACCCACGCATGCATGACACATATAAAAACATGCCGTTCTATAATGATTAAAGTAATAACCTACACATCGTATAAACGTTATGGAAATAAAATGAAACCAAGTCTCGCAACTCTTCCCCCTTAAAGGAATTTCTTTCCCGAAATTCGCTACAAGGTCACGAAGCAAACAACTCTAGATATTTAGTACAAACATCAGCTTCAAGCTCCCACATCGCTTCCTCGACTCCGTGATAAGTTACAGAACCATGACATAAGCAATGGTCCTCCCTCTTAACACTTGCTCCTTTATGTCCATAATCTTGATGGGTTGCTTCTCATAAGTAGCATCCTCATCCACTCGTAATTCATCCCAATTCAACACATGTAACAGTTCAGACTCATACTTTCGAAGCATGAAAATGTGAAACACACTGTGTACAAATGCCAACTGAGGAGGTAAAGCTAGACGATATGCCACCTCCCCAATCCTCTCAAGGATCTCGAATGGTTCAATAAAACGCGGTGATAGCTTTCCCCTACGGTCAAATCTGATCAAACCTAGGCATGACGAGACTTTCAGAAACACATGATCCCCCCACGTCAAACTCAAAAGGCCTTCTCCTTTGATCGGCGTAGTTCTTCTGACGACTTTGGGTAGTCATTAAACGTTGGCGAATCATCGAGATCTTCTCCATCATTTTATGCACCAAGTTGGGTCCCAAAACTGCCGCCTCTTCAACCTCGGTCCAACATACCGGAGATCTACACGGCTTATCATACAAAGCCTCAAAAGGTGCCAACCCAATACTGAACTAATAACTATTGTTATACGTAAACTCTGCCTACGATAGGTGATCCTCACAAGAACCCCAAAAATCAAGCACACAAGCTGTCAATATATCCTCCAAGATTTGTATCGTACGCTCAGACTGACTGTCCGTCTGAGGATGAAAAGCAGTACTGAACCACAAATCTGTTCCCAATGCTACCTGAAGACTTTGCCAAAAGCGCGAGAAAAAGCGCAGGTCTCTGTTCGAAACAATTGATATAGGCACCCCATGTAAGCAAATAATCTCACTAACGTATAGTCCACTCAACTTGTCCACGAAGTCCTTCACCCGAATAGAAAGAAAATGCGTAGATTTTGTCACTCTGTCAACCATAACCCAGACAGTTTCGTGTCCTTTAGGCGATCTAAGAAGTTCGGATACAAAATCCATCGTGATATTCTCTCACTTTCACTCCAATACAGACAATAGTTGAAGCAATCCTGCTGGCGTCTAATGTTCCATCTTCACTTGTTGACAGGTGAGGTATCGAGTGACAAACTGAACCACATCCCTCATCATTCCCTTTCACCAGAACTGACAGTGCAAATCGTGATACATTTTGGTACCTCCTAGGTGTACTGCAAGATGAGAATGGTAAAAATCATGTAACACATCGCTCCAACACGATTCTGGCACAAACACTCTCCCAGCAAATCGTAAACTCTAATCTGAACTCGTAACCCATCCCGTAGTGTCCTTCTCGCTAGCAATGAGATCCCGTAGCATATGAGCTTCTTGATCTGACTGCTAAGCCTCTAGAACACGGGCAACCAAAGTAGGTTGTGAAACCACAGAGAATAATGTCGCACCCATCTTCGTCTCTCTGATATGCAAATCAAACTCACTGATCTCCCCAAGCATGTCCCACTCTCGCATTGCAACCGAAGCTAGCACACCATGAGGTCTCCTATTAAGAGCATTGGCTACAACATTTTCTTTTCCAAGATGATACTATAGATCAAAATTATAGTCTTCCAAGAACTCCATCCACCATTGCTGGCGTAGATTTAAGTCCTTCTGAGAAAACAAATTTTTTAAACTCTTGTGATGAGAGAAAATCTCAAAATGCTCACCATAAAGATAGTGCTGCCATACCTTTAAGGTAAAAACCACAACTGCTAAGTCCAAATCATGTGTCAAGTAATTCTGTTCACGAGTCTTCAACTGCCGAGATCCATAAGCTGTAACTTTACCCTCCTGCATCAAGACGCACCCTAAACCATTAAGCGAAACATCACAACAGACTATATAACCCGAACCTCATTTTGGAATAACTAACACTGGTGTAGTCGTCAACCTTTTCTTCAGTTCCTGAAATGCTATCTCACAAGCCTCACTCCATGTGAACTTGACTCCCTTCCGTGTAAGGCGAGTTATTGGCGCAGCAAGTCTAGAAAAATCCTTCATGAATCATCGGTAATAGCCAGCCAAATCCAAAAAACTGTGGATTTCAAATACATTCTTTAGTCGTTCCCAACTCATCATTACATTAGTCTTCAAAGAATCTACAAACACTCCATCGCCCGACACTATGTGTCCAAGAAATTTCACCTTGGACATTCAAAATTCACACTTCTCATATTTCGCATATAATCGGTGCTCCCTCAAAAGTTGTAAACCAATATAGAGATGCTCTTGATGTGCCTCTCTTGAAGGTGAGTAAATAAGAATATCATCTACAAACACAATCACAAAACTATTTAGATACGGGTAGAATATGCAGTTCATCAAGTTAATGAATGCCGCAGGAGCATTCGTCAGACTGGACGGCATAATCAAAAACTCATAGTGACCATAACGAGTCTGAAAAACGGTCTTCGCTATGTTCTTGTCATTGATCCTCAACTGATGATATCTTGACCTCAAATCAATCTTTGAAAAATAGCTCAAACCCTTTAGTTGATCAAACAAATCATCAATTCTCAGCATAGGATACTTATTTTTCACCGTTACTTGATTGAGCTCCCGGTGGTCAATACACAACCTCAAGGACCCATTCTTTTTAGCAAAAAAGCCAGAGCTCCCCACGACGACGTACTCAGATGTGCAAATTCCTTATCAAGCAACTCCTAAAGCTGTACCTTGAGCTGTCGCAACTTAGCCGGTGCAAAACGATAAGATGGCAATGAAAAGCGGCTCCTGGGACAAGATCGATAGAAAACTCTACCTCACGACTCGATGGTAACTCAAATAGATCATTTGGAAAGACATCTAGATAGTCACAAACCATAAGAAAAAACTCTCCTCGAACCCTAACTACCTCATTCAATATGAGAGAGAAAATACGAAACCTAGATTTCTTCGATTTTGCACAACACCGTGCATGGACACTAAACTCTCATCTCGATTGCCCATGAAACAAAAACAAACACATTCAGGAGTACAAATTGATACCCTCCGTCGATCACAATCAATATAGGCATGATAGGTAATCAATCAATTCATTCCTAGGATGATGTTAAACAGGGTGATGTCGAGAATGATAAAATCAAACTTTAGATAGCGGCCAACGACCTCTAACTCATAGGACCTACAAACCCATCCCAACATCATGTTCCCACCTACTGGGGTCTCTACACACAACGCATTGCCCAACAAGTCTATCTTTAACCCCAAAGCAGATGAAAAAGCAGAGAAAATAAAATAATATCATGCTCCTGAGTATCTCTAATCTCCGCGATAGTAGCTACGTCATCAAGCACTACAGGTGCCTTGGAGGAACTAGGATCTACAAGGGCATACACTCGGCCCTGTGACACTTTAGTCTGTCCACCATAACCCAGGACTTTCGATTGTCATACTGACTGGGCTGAGGTGCTCTCGTTTGTTACCCTGGAAGTCTGTACTTCTTGCTGCTACTGCCAATAAGTCTGTCGACCCTGCATCGGCTAAACAACTGGTACACATGTCGTGCTCGGTACACTATCTCCCTGAGGATAGTTTTGACGAATGTGCTCAGTCTGGCCACACCCATACCAAATTGGCGGCTCCTTTCCCAATAACTGAATTGGTACTGGACCTTAGGGCTGCCTCGGTCGTGAGCAATTCATCGCACGATACCCTGGATGCTTGCACCAAAAGGAGATGAGCTCCCTCTACTCTGGCCTCCCAGATGTAGCCACTGAAGGTGCTGATGCAGAAAACTGCTACCGTGACCCAGATGGATGAAAACTAGGGCAGAAGACCTCAGCCTGTTGTTGGAGCGTCCACTTGACTGTGTCTCTGCTCTACCCTGCAGTGCCCTGACCTCCATAGGTCTACGAGTTTATTCAAAGTGTTCTTAATCACAGCTGTTGACTCTGCCAACATTGTAAAAACATGCAGTCTTAATCCTGCCACCCGCTCTCTGATCCCAGGCCTCAAACCCCTATCGAATCTCCTTGAACGTAGCTCGTCAGTAGACACCAATTCCTGTGTAAAGCAAGACAAACTGGTAAATCTAGCCTCGTACTACACAATACTCATCGTCCCTTAAGTGAGAGAATAGAACTCCTCCCTATATATATCTCTTGAGGACGCAAAAAAGTATTTCTTTAGAAATACCCTCGTAAAAGCTGTCCACGTGCTCTCCATGGTATTCCTTGCATATTTTCACCACTCATGGGTGTCACCTCTCAACTGAAATGCGGCAAAAGTAACCCTCAAATCTTCCTCAACTATCTGTAGTGTATCCAGAATTTGGGTCACAAGTTCTAACCATTTTGTAGCCACCGTGGGACCAGGAACCCCAGCAAAGGTAGAAGGGTCAAGATGCCAAAACTCTCGCATCACAACAGTTGCCTTCCGCTCAGGCACTCTCTCTCTCTCTCTCCATCCCTCTAGCAGCCTCAGCTAGCTGACGGATGGAGCCTGCCATCTTACGTAGCATTCTACCCCATCTATCGGTCATTGGGGAACATTTGTGTCCCCAACATCAAGGATTGGCATATTCCCTTGGCCCAAACCATGACCATGGCATCGTCTTCTCCGCGCAGACATAACTTCTACATGAAAGAAATATAGAACATAGCAACATAAGATTCAACTCATCATACTATTACAAACATTGACTACATAACTATGCTAACACTTAGCCATAAACAATCAAGTAAACACATCTCACATACTGAGGAGAACCGATAAGAGTGACGCATCAATTTGGGTAACCTACTTAGATTCCTTGTCAGAAAACACGTTGGCCAAACGCATTTCTAACTTGGCTTCTAAGTTTGTCAATCCAAACGCCCGGAGGAAAGACCAATCAATCCTAAGGTCCATCCCCCATGCTCATGTATACACGGCATTCACATACGCGACATGCTATCATACTTATATTATCAAAATATCTAAACACATGCAATCAAGCACATGCAACCATCCTCACAGGGTGATGTAACCTCTTTCCACGGCTCTTAGGTATTCGAACCCGAAGCTCTAATATCAAGTTGGAACGCTCTGATTTTCAAATGATAAAACGCAACGTAAACCAACAAGAAAATGAAATTTTATTTGTAAAACAATTAACAAAATAGGCCATTTAAAACCAAGAAGGGTACCCTTGAGTTTCTCTAACCAAAAACCTTCCTTCGACATAAACCTAACTTTTGCACACAGCAGCTATCCACTCGAGGAGACTCTCAACTGCTCGAGCGGTGAGATACCCGAGAGATTTTTAAGCAAAAAATCAAAAAATCTTCCTAAGTCTCAAAAACACACCTAAAATCTCATTTTTTTAAACTAAGGTTTGAACAAACAATATATTAGGGATAAAAATATTTATGTGATAAATAAATCATTTTTTTAACTCGAAAAAAACCTAATAAGCCGTTGAAACCCATAGGCAAATATTGAAACATGTGAAAACGAAAAACTACAATGAACCCAAGGTCCCTCTCATTGATCATACAAGATGCATGCATTGAAATAAACGCCTCAAGGCTTACAGAATAAGTTTTCTGTTTCCAAAACATTATACATCTGAAATATGGTTCAAGCAAAAAGGAACACTAAGCAAAGTCTTTCGTCGCCTCTAGATTCTCTAGATCATCCCGCGTGATTATGTGTACTTGAAAAAAGTTTTCAAATCCCATACCGTAAGTCGAGACTCAATAAAAAATAGACTATCATGAAGTAAAAGCAAAACATGCTATCAGAAATGTAATAATAATATTCCGACTCGCACGAGTCTCAAACAAGATTTTGTAATAACCACATGCAACACATGTAACACAAGCATCTTTATTGGCTTTCACCGTAGGACTACAATCTGCCCCTCATTACGGAAATCTTTACGAACTTTCACCGCAGGATGAATAATCACCCCTCATTATGCAAATCTTCACGAATTTTCACCGCAAGACGAATAATCACCCCTCATTATGCATGAATCAATCAAGTTTGCACGCACATGACCATGTACAAATATCAAAAATATATTTCAACGTCATCCATCTAACAATGAAGACCAACCAACGTTAAAATAAGGTTTAACTCCAAGGGTTAACTCTAAACCTCTAAGATTAGGTTTTTACAAACATTTACATAAATCTTTTCGATTTTCAAAACTCCTCTTTCCGAAAACAACATGAACACATACATCTTCCAAAGTCGTAATAAATCATAAAAGCGCATAACATGCTTTTTAGCCACCCAAATACGGCTTAAACACGAGATTCGATATTTAATGCATTTTAAAACGAAAAAAGGCATAAAACTCAACGTAGCACCCCTTTAAGACACGATAGTGTAAGATCCTACCTCAGTGAGTTAAAACTCGAAACTTTGAACTCCGACGAGAAATCAAAGCTGCCAAAACACGATTCCATTCGAATGAATGCGAAGCCCACTGCAAGGACATCGAGGATCGACTACCCAAACGCTAAGACCCGAACCCGAACCAAGCCTAAAGCTAGAGAGAAGGCAAGGGTTTTGAGTGTTCTTGGTGGAGAGAGAGAAAAAAACTTGCAAATGAAGTTTTGGTTCAAAAACTAAGGCATGTGCTATAACATAAATATCTCATGCCCGGCTGTCCACTCGAGCGAACAGGGCTCTGCTCGAGTGGTCCCCCACTAACCTAACTCTCGGCCACCTACCCGCTCGAGCGATCAAAGATCCGCTCAAGCGACTCCACTCTCAGCCACCAGTCCGCTAGAGCGAATAGAGCACCACTTGAGCAGTCATCGCTGGGTGAAAATCCGAACAAAAGAAGCAGAACCAAACCCACGCATGCTTGACACATATAAAAACATGCTATTCTATAACTATTAAAGTAATAACTGACACATTGTATAAACGTTATGAAAATAAAATAGAACCGGGTCTCACAAATGGGCCTAACGACAGTATGGAATTCCCAAGCCGGTTCAACCCACCCTTTGTAAATTAGCATCATTTTAGTTTGGAGTATTAGCCCATTGCATAAAATCACACAGCTCAGAGAAGAGAAGGATAGAAAAGGCAAGAAGTACCTTGAAACACTAAACGGTTATTTTGTCGAAGAAGGCAAAGATATGCCTTGCAGTGATTTCCCCAACCCATGAATTGACAACCAGTTAGCTAATCAAAAGTTGTTAGGATTGGAGATTTTCTTTAGCTATCAATTGTTAGATACCGATTAGGAAGAAGAAGACAATGAAGAAGAAGAGATGGTTATGCTAAAACAAGACTAGGCAAATGTCATGGAACAAATGGACATGGAGTCGCTTTTTAGCGAGAAAATAGCCCAAATGCATATAGTCAACAAGAACTGCTTGATGATAGGCTACAATGCTCTTGAAGGCTACATAAGGCTAATTTTGGATGCTTTCACGAAAATTGTGAACAACTGGTCCTATGAAGGTCTTGTCATGTATAATGCAAGTCCCGAGTTTGAGTATGAAAAGATAGAGTTTTGTGAAAGCAGGTTAAATGATGAGTTCAGGAGAGAAAAAATAATTTGTCACAAACTAATTTGTATAGACGACGAAAATAGAATTTTCTAACCAAAAGGTTATTTTTAAAGAAAAAATAAATAAATTTTATCATTAAATTTCGTTAGATTTTTTTTTTGTAGTGTGGTGACCTGCCCAAATCCGTTTAGGATTCGTCTAGCCTGAATCTATGATCCAAAAGTAAAAATCTAACCTGAAGATATAGGAGAAAGAATTATCAAAGAGACACCTCGACATCCCCTCAAAATGTAGCACCTTATTTATTCAAAATAATCAAAAATGAAAAGCACATAATCTTACAGTTTTGGATCTTAAAGGGGAAAGTTAAGTAGCTACATTTGACATAGGCCGGTTGGTCCATGCACAGTGTGTATTCTATTAAGAATATATACTAAAAGTCATATTTTTGTATAATAGATTTTGGTATTTATTTTATTTATTAATAAAATTTGTTATTTTTATTTTAATGAGAATTTGCATGAGTATTAACATAAAGAAAAACTATTTATTTATTTTTTGAAACACGTAATAAATAATGTTTACCCACCAACCGGCCAAAATTAATGTTAGTTTATACAAAAAAATATTAAAAGTTTTTACTAAATCAATTAAATTATTTTTTTATATTTATACTCATACTACTCTACTTGTTTTACACTAACTTGTAAAAATATTAGCAATTTTGTAGAATATTTATGAAATGAAAGAAAATTTGACACAATTAATAATATAAAATCTAAATTTGAGAAATATTACGTCACGTTACCACTTATTTTAACAATAGCCATATTATTAGATCCTATGTGTAATGGTATTAGTTTATAACATTTTTTAGATACTATTATGACAGCCAAGAACAATTTGAACAAATTTTAAATACACTCAAATAATTATATAGAAAGTATAAATAATATATAATGTCAAGTAGAGAACAAACACCATTGTTATCTTGAACTGGTTCTATTTTTTCAAAAATAAATTTAGAAAAATTTCACAACTTTAAGTATTTCTATCTTAAAATTCTAATGTTATTTAGACCTCCCTAAAGATACCGATAAAGATAATTTTATTATTTTAAAATATTAAAAATAACACAAATTGTCGCGATCAATATCATATGCTATAGCTTGTGATATACTAACAATTTCAATCTCTATAATTGTTTATGAGATAACATTTAGTACAAGTAGATGAGTCATAAGTAACTATAGGTGCAACTTCAAGCCAGAAATGATAGAACGGTTAATAATCACATAGGATCCCGACACACTATACGTATTATATAGACAATAACATTTGGTTGAGAAGAGAAGATTAGACCTTCAGAGAATTTGGAGATTATTATCGAAGATTTGGTTGAGATTAAAATTCATATTTGAATTGTAGTTTGTAATTTTATAATTTTAAATTTTATTTGTTTAGTTGTAATTTTATTATTTTAAGTAGAGTATAATGCAAATGATTAGTTGGTTTATAGGTTTCAATCTAGTTAAGATATATTTGAAATATAATGATGCAATTTTTCTAATATCTTTTTTAGAAAAAAAGTAGTAAATTTGTAATGTAAATGATGCTATTTTTTATTGAATAATAATATTTATATTTTTCACTTAATCACTTAAAGTATTCAAGTTTATTATATATTTTTTTTATATTTTAATATAAATGAAGAAAACAAATGTGTAAAAATTAAATAATAGTAAAAAATAATGGTTATTATAAATTTATTTATAAATTAAAAGAATATAAAAAACACATAGTATACTACTTTTATTATATATATAAAAGTGATTGATTGGTGCTTGGCGGCTCACAAGCAACATATACAAAATAAAAACAAATGTAAAAAAGTAAATTAATTTTAAAAATAAACTAAAATTGTTTCAAGTTTTTGTGGCATATCAAAATAAATATTCTAAAAAATGAGTGTAAAACTCATGGATGTAAGCCTTGATCTGGAACAAGACCAGAATCCAAACTCGCAAATTCTCCAGACTGAGTGTCAGCCTCCTCTATTAAAAAAGCCTGATTTGACATGTTCCGAATTTTGACAGGAGCCCAATGAGCATGGGCTAACTCGGCCCAAGTACACTTCTACTATCGCTATGTTTGAAAGATAAATTTCATATATTCAAAAAATTACTTAATTAGTTAATATAATTAAGAGCGAATAAGATAAATAAAACATAGCGAAAAAAATAAAACACCTCATAGGTGTTATTAATTCTTTTGAATTAGTCTATATAAGGCTTTGCTTTCGTCTTTAATTGACATTTCTAGTAAAGAACACTGGAATTAATTTTTTAAAAATTAATAAAGGTATACATAAATTAGTTTAGTTATTCCGAGATATTAAAAATACAACCGATGAAACAAATCATGTCTTCATTTTACTTTTTTATTGAAAAATAAATTTCGTACAGGCTCAAAGAGGGACATGAGTGTTGCAGAACAAGTTATTATATGTAATCATGACAAGTTTTTATTTTAAGTTTATAATCCTTTATTCTAATTTAGTTTTATTAGTAAGTCCACCCAATAAAGACCAGGCAAGTTCCTAACAGAAGACTCTCAGCCATTCAATACCGGAGTTACCGGAACTCTCACAACCCACGAAACTAGCGTTATATATCAGCCCTCCTCTGTCTCTGTCTTTCTCTGTCAAGTTTCCCCTCACCCTACTCCTTCTCCCTCCCTTCCTCCACCACAAGCGACGAAGGAATTGGCGAAAGTGAATCTTAAATCTGATAGTGATAGTCATCCAAAACGAGATCACAATTACAATCAACCAGCCCAAAAAAAAAAACAAACACGTCCTATTCGCAAATTAGGTGTGGTTTTGCTTCATTGATTTGGTCTTTGCTTACCTAATCTTTGATTTGACGTGCTTCTGTGCGGCATAGAATTGGGTTGGATTTGGGGATTTTGGGATTTTGTTCTAATTGGATTTCTGGGAATTGTTTGTTTGGCGGAATAAAATACCAAGGGTGGGGAGATAGGTTAGAAGCCGGTGGTGCTAACCTTGCCGATGGACAATCTTTTGGGTCTTCTTAGAATCCGCGTGAAGCGCGGTATCAACCTCGCCGTCCGCGACGTCCGTAGCAGTGATCCTTATGTCGTCGTCAAGATGGGTAAACAGGTATAACATGTATTCATATGTTGAAATTTGTCCTTTTTTGCTGATTTCCTCATCCGATTATCTCTTTCTGTTGTTTTCTTAAGTCTTTTGTTTTGTGGGGTTTATTTTATTTTTTGTTGATTTGGTTGATTATAGTTGGGTTTGCATGATTTTGACTCTTTTTTGATGTATAAGAATTGTTTGTTGTAGAGACGGAAGGTGCGTATCATTTTTTACGATCATTTTTGAGAAGTTTTTTCTTTTGGAAGAAGATGCTGTAATGGAAGGAATTCAGGATCAGCCCTGTGGAGGCTCTAAGCATATATTTAAAACGGGGCCTTATATATTTTTATATTTGTAAATTTTAAGAAAAAAATATTATAAAAATTAAAAAAGATACAATGATTCATATGTCACCAATATTCAAATTACAACCAAAATAATACCAAACAAAAGCAAAAGTTATAATATCACAATAAAACAAAAAAATTGAACCAATAGTAGCAAATATAATTAAAAAAATAACAGAACATAAAAATATGCCAAACAAAAAATAGAATTAAAAAAATAACAAAACATAAAAACATGTTTTATGAAAAAAATAGAATAAATAGTTTTAAATAAAATAAAATAACTTTCAGTGAGTGAATCAGTTTCGGAAGAGGAAGAACTCAGAGAGAAATAGAAACTGAAGAGTGAAGAGGAAGAACCCAGATGGGCCAAAACCGAAGACGGAAGAATCAAAGAGTGATGATGGCAACTGTCGTCGTCGTTGCCGCCGTCGGCTCCAATAACGCAATGATGGGTTTGGTCCGTTTACTCCGTTTAGATGAAGATGAATCAGATTTAGTTGAAGAATGAATGAAGATGAAGCTTGAAGCTTCAAGGACCAAGGTGTCGTTTGGTTTCGATAGAGGCTGTTAAGAGTTGTTGCCTGTTGCTGAGATGAGTTTTAGGGCAAAATGTCAAAATTAAAATTGATAATGATGTGCTTGGATTTGAATTTGGGGTTTTTTGGGGGAGTGGGCCCTTTTAATTTAATATATATTGTTTTGGGTTTGTATTTGGGTTCCTTTAGATTGGGCATTTTTAATAGGATTTTAATTTTATAATATTATACAAAGTATAATAAAAGGTATTACAAATTTTGGGGCTCAATTTTTTAGCAAAAATTGGGGGCCCAAAGCATATGCTTTATGGCCAAAACTGAAGGGCCGGCCCTGAAGGAATTGATAATCAGACGTAAGAGCAAAGAGATTCGGATTCATTGGAAGTGTTGTTGCAGAAAACTGATGATACTCTGGCAATCCACTCAATATATGCTTGCTTTAAGACCAAACCAAGGAAGGAAATTCCTACTTTAGTGTATGTTTCGTAGAATGTTCGAGTGGGTCATTTTCATTGGTTGCCATATAAGCCTAAAATTGATTGAAGAGCACTAGTGTGGAGAATAAAAACTGAAGAACTTGTTACTAGAGCTGACAAAAATGAAAGACTCCATAGCAATTCTTGCTCAATCTCTCAATGATTTTTCCATACCTCTCTTCTCCTCTCTCTATATAGATCCTCTCGTTACAGACTCCATGTTACCCTAACCGGTTCACAGTAATAGATACAAGTAACGAGTAACAGACTTAAGTAACACGAACAACCTTATGACCTGCTATACGGGCACTACTTTAACAGATCTGCTAACTCGGCACGGAGAGAATTTCATGCTTCCATGTGTTATTCCCTTCTCCATCAGATGGCTGAAAATCTGGAACAAAATTTCTAGAAGTATCATCATGTAGCTGGAAAGAGTTTGACCACTGAACTGATACTTTTGTGACTACTCTGTTATTTATATTAGCCTGTCTTTGATTCAAAATAGCAACTGTAACATTTTCATATTTCCATCATCTGCTTTTGGTGGTAGCCTTGACTCTCAATATGTTGTCCCACCTTTTTCTCGAGAAAAGATGCGTGGAAAACAGGTGGAGCTCTGATTCTGCAGGTAGATCCACTTATAAGATTCAAAAGGTACATACTTCATGGTACCTTGGAGTTGGAGCCAGGTTCAAATATGTGAATATAGTTAAGTCTGTCAGCTGCCATCTCATATATACCAAATCCCCAACATTAAACTCAGTATATGTTGTGTGCTGATTAGTCAACCTTTTAATCCTCTCTTGAACTTCTTGCAACTCATCTTTTAATCTTTTGATCATGACTTCCGTCCTTAACCATTTCATCCATGGTTGCTTCCATATATTGGCTGGAATGTAATTAATGTGCGAAGGTGGAGACAAGTCAAATAAATCACGTGGTAAGGGGTTTATTCTATTGCTGCTTGATAGTTGATATGATGCCACCATTCAGCTAAGGATTGCCACTTTGACTAGGCCATTGACTTTTCACCAACCATGCACCTTACCTAGTTTTCCAATAATCTATTAAGCACGTAAAGAGACTACCCTTTTGTTTGAGTGTAGGATCATGAATTGAGACGTAGTTTGGAGCTGTAGATTTTGAAGAATTCTTTCCAGCTTGCTTGTGAACACAAGGTCAATCGCCACCATTGCAACAGTCCTCCTATAATAATATGTATCACATTCAGATATGAATTTATTATATCTAACCTCGTACCTTTCCAAAAATAAGCCTTCTTCTGACTTTGGGTAAAGACGGTTGAGGTAATGCGAAGGCACCAAGTCCATGTTTCTATCCCACATTGTTTGGTGAACTATGAGCTATATGTTGTATAAATGTCAGCTTCGTACCTTTAACATATGATGTAACCTAGAAGCCCTGCTTGCCTGGCCCAAAGTGGACAATGTTGGTTGGGTCCCTTAGGGAGAAGTGCTTTGACAGTATAAAGAGACATGCTTCGGTGGTTCCCTTTTGTGGGGATGAGTTAGGAGGGTTCCATAGTGACGTGCTTGGGTGGGTTTCACAGGAGACGAGGTGGACATGCTTGAAGGGGTCACGTACTGGGATGTGTGGCCTTTTAGAGTGTTGGATTGTAGTGACCAAGATCCAAGAGCAAGAGCCAAGGCTTCTTGAGGCTTTGGGCTAAGATGAATGATGTAAATGGCTATATGTATCTATCCCACATTGCTGGTGAAGGGTGAGCAAAGTGCCATATAATTGTGAGTTTTGAAAGTTCAATGTATGATGTGTTTTAAAGTTGTGCAAGTTTAACCCCATATGGCATTGGGCAGGCATGATATACTTCTATCATAGACTTAATTGCCAACAATTATCAACCTTCGAGTTGCCTTTGTAAGTCAGTAGATAATTGTGGCACAGGGCAGGCATGATAGTACTCTATGTGAGTATTTTCCTCTACTTCCCTTGCTACTGTCTGCTACCAGTTCCTCTTCTTCTTCATCCCCTTCCAAAGGGTAGAATTGCCTTGTATTAAACTAGTAATTACTTGTGCCTAAAGGCACTTTGAACATAATTTAATTATAAAATTAATTTAAATAATAAATAATCTTTTTAATTATTAAGGTAGATATTCAAAATAGTTTCATTAAGTACATGCTTAATTTAAACTAAAAGTAACGAAATAGGTGAATTGCATATATATTAAAAATATATATTTAATCAAAGATAAAAAGAAATTTTGAATTTGAAATAAAGGAAAGAAAAAAATGTCGAATTTAAAATTAAAAGTGTGAAAAAATTTAAATTACAAATAGAGAGAGAGAGAGAGAGAGGACACCTATCCACATTAACACCCTTATGATTTGTATTATAGATTTATGGCCTTGAGTGTTACTTTCCATCACAGTTGTAGTGCAGAGGCTTTTCTCTTCCATCTCTTTAGCAGTTAAATCTTTTAACCATAATTGCAGAAGTTCTCACATTAGTGTGTGACACATTAGAAGACGTTGCTGCAGTCTTTACAATATTAAATATTTAGGTTCTTGAGAGAGCTTGTATATTTTCTTCCTGCAGACTTGCCAAACCGATTGCCTGTTTTTAGAGGAAGGAAAGCTCTGTACACCCCCCAACCAGACCCAAATATCCCCCCTTAATACAATTGTTAACAAAACTCAAAAAAAATTCTTCAGGTAGTCCACAAGTTCTGTTCAACAGTTCTTCAATCCTTCCTTTGTAAGGCTTGACAGTGGCATGAGGAACTCACCTCGATGCATTTTCCCGATATCTATACCCTCTTCCCTTCACGAACCTCTTGTTATAGACTCCATCTATGTCTAACTGACTCACAGTGACAGACTTAACTAGCAATAACAACCTAGCATCGTTCCAACATGACAAAACTACCTTAACATGCTTGCCAAGTGCCAACTCAGCTAAAGAAGAAGCTTATGCTTTCATATCTATCAATACATGCAAAATTATGAAAATTCTTTTACATTGCAGCTGTATATATGTAAATAAATAAATATATATATATATAGTTGATTGATCTGAATGATGCAGTTTTGTTATTATAAA
Organism: Heliamphora pulchella; assembly: GCA_032270985.1. Lineage (NCBI taxonomy): Eukaryota > Viridiplantae > Streptophyta > Magnoliopsida > Ericales > Sarraceniaceae > Heliamphora > Heliamphora pulchella. Next base: position 6,585,109 of record JAULJZ010000023.1, read on the forward strand.
TCATGGTTTATTGGTATCCTGCTTGAAAGTTGAAGCTGAGAGGATGTAATCCTTCGTGTGACGTAAGGGACTGGGACACACTCCAGTGAAGCCTAGTTAGCAGAACCTAGTGAAAAATGTCATGTATTTAGTATTCTAGTCATTACTGCCTGAGATTTTTATGGTTTTCACTGGAAAAAAAAGAGAGAGAACTATACACCTTAGGAACATGCTATGAATCTGAAACTTTGAGGCCTATATTAACAGCGGATAGAGGTTTTGTGTGTTGAGTGTAACAGATGAAGGGGCATCGGTTTGGGCCTTTTGGGGGTGTAGGGGAAAAATTAATTAGAAAAGTTTTTTGAAGTCACTAATTGGTCATATTATTTTTGGATATTTTCTTGTTGCATTACAAAAGTGAGGCGGTTGTTTGGCAGCTCTATTCCTTTCTAATTTTTGCACTAGATCTCCATGCTGTGAGTGGAAGTTAGCGGACAGAGGCTAAATTGGTGCTGTCAAAGCACTTTTGTGCAGTTTTGCTAAATCTTAAGATTTTTAGCGCAAGTTAATGAGCCCTTGAAGTGGAACTTCTTTAGGACCTGCTAAGAAATACCTAAATTTTGGAACTGAAGTTCTCTAGTTCCTACATTATACATCCATTATGTTTCCAACATCCTAGTCTTATAACTTGGAACAGTATGTACAAATTGTCCTAGGCCTTGGTTGGAGCCCATAAGCTTTTCTCTGGTGGAGAAAAGCTTAATGTGTTCAATAGTGGAACAACTGCTTTCTTTATTTGATGTTATTTTATTTTCCCTGATTGAAGTCCATACATTGTGTAAGTTATTGTAAGACAGTCTGCGATATGACATTTTAAATTGTTTTTCTGTGATATTTCTTTATAATATTTAGCTTCTACTTTCTGTTTCTCAATTTTCAAAATGTTGCATGGAGATTGATATTCCATTTGTTGCAGAGACTGAAGACTCATGTTATAAGGAAGGATGTCAATCCTCAATGGAATGAAGATTTAACTCTTTCTATTTCAGATCCTAATCTTCCAATCAAACTGGTATGTTTGATTGGTTACTTGTTTCTAGAATATGACATGAAACCCTACTCTGGACATAATATGGGTGGTATCTTTTAATAACTTTAGAAGAATATTTTCTATGCTCATTAAATGTTCCACATGCTTACACAATTTAATATTCATTGAACAGACAAAAATAAAAACATTCAATAATCTACAGAAAGACTTGCCTTTTGTGGTTCAAAATTTGATGTTCTAGAAGATACACTAGAACAATTATTCAAGCAGTTGTAGATGTTTCATAACCTGTTGTTTGCATTACCAAATAATGACATCTTTGGTTCTTTGGAAGGTTCTAGTATCTTTGCATACCAATAAGCATGTTTGGAAGGTTCTAGTATCTGCTTCCATGGTAGACACCCCTGTCAGAGATAGGGAGACTGCAATCAATAAACATGTTTTTTCCTCGATAAAGACAATGTTATGACTAATCCGAATCAAATGAAAAAAGAACACCAAGCAATCACACACTAACACATTATTTATGTGGTTTGGCTTAAAACACTGCACCTACAGGGGAAGATCAGTAGAGGATGCACTATGAAAGAGGATAATACAGTGAGCATCAATATCTGTGACTCACACATAAAACCCTTCGATCCCAAACTACCCAATATATATAAAGGATACCCTAATATGACGAAATGAGTTGGACCTATGAGAAAACGAAATTAAATACATGACACTAACCCACAACAAACAATTTATTCCTGGAAGCTGGTAACCTGAACTTGTTTTCCAATGCTGAGATACTTTTGCATTTGACTTTTATGTATTCCTTTTAGTTTTCTAAATTTTGATGTAGGCCAACAGACTCAACACTAGAAAACTAAGAATAAGCCTATAGTGAATTTGTGGTTGGTTTTGGAAAAGAAAATGTTCTAAGCTTTTGGACCAAAGGTACCAATTCTTAAAACAATAGATAGCTGGATTTTCATAAGGAGGGTTGTAGAAAATCTTATACATTGGCATTATCTTTATAGCAATGGGTATTTCGAGAAGCGGACATTTCTTGGGTGGTCCCAGCTACATGTATCCAAATGATGTTGATTGATTTTAGGCATTTTTGTAGTAATACGAATGTGAAAATTTTGGCGGAGTGTATTATTTATTTACTGTTTTGAGTGATTTGGTTGGAGAGAAGTGCTAGGATTTTAGGGTAAATTTTAAAATTTTTGTTCCTTATGAGATAGGTTTTGTTATTTGTCATCTTTTTGCATTTCCATTTTGACACAGTGTGTGTAGAGTAAATTTGATGTTTTGTATTTTTTTTTAAAATTTCCATTGGTTGTCTTTTTGTGCGCCGTGATTGGGCTTTCTTCTACTTTTTTGGGGGGGGGTACCAGTGATGAAATAGGGGCTGCAAATGGTATTTTTGCTGCCTTTATGCAAAAGAAGGGTGAAGTGAAGAGGAAGAAAAACCTAGGATTCTTTTGGAATTACTCTTGCTTCACCCTTGCAAGGGTTGAGCTGGATCACATAACACAATTTCAATTTTTCAACACTCAATTGTACTATAATAACTACCAATGAACGTGCACCTCTATCAGTCACCCAACTGTACAAATTAGCAAGTAACACACTTTTTTAATTTGTAGTTCGGCAACTCCACACCACAAACAGCCTTTTGTTGCGCTATTGCGAAATTAGTCACATCAATAAAGGGGGTAAGAAGATCTGCTGTCCTTCTACTCACCTTGTTAACTAAATAAGATTGATGTTACTTCCTTCTCAAACAAACTCCAAACAACACTAAAACCAACTGCTAAAGTTCCCTAGAGGTAGATTGCTAATCTAGGCGACTATTAGCCCAATCGGTATCACTGAATCCAATCATAGACCAATGTTTAGATGGACGATGCAACAAGTCACGATTTGGGGTATGTTTCAAGTAACGTAGTATATTACAAACATCATCAAAATGTGGTTGAAGTGGAGCATGCCATGACTTGTGGCACGCTTCAAGTAATATGGTATATGACAAACAATATCAAAATGTGGTTAAAGTGGAGCATGCATAAACTAAGTGATGACCCAAACGACATACGTGGTATCAGGGCGAGTAATAGTAAAATAAATTAACTTGCCAACAAGCTGCTGGTAGCGGCTAACATCCTAAAAGAGTTTGCCATATTTAGCATTAAGCGTAACAGTAGAATCCATTGGAGTGCCAATAGGGTTTGTCACGCCTCAAACTCCGGGTCACACGAAAACCCAAGAACAACTACCAAACCACCCGAACAAAAAGGGATGAAAACCATAAAGCCCAAACAAGGCTAAAACCTTTGTAAAATACACTACCAAGGGTTTATTTGATTTAAATGAGAATAGCCAAGAGACTACTGTTACAGTCCCACAAGTTAAGTCTTGAAATAAAACATATGTTTTTGGGATAAGAAAATCTTTTATTTTTTTTAAGGAAGCTTAGGCCGTTCCAAAATCTCCCTCGAAGCACAAAAGTTTGAATGAAGCTTAAACCATTTAAAAACTCCTTTTGCTTGCAAATCGTTGCACCAACCAACGAAAAACGTAGTAAGAAACTATAAAAAACAATAACCAACCCATGGTTTTCTCGAAAGCATAAAACATGCATGCGTCGGTCCATGGCCAGAAGAAAAACATATGCATTACAACATGTTATAACCCAACATTAAATATATATAGAAATGTATAAACTACCTAACAAAGACCAAACAACAGGGTCTCGTAAACAGCCACCATCGGGCACCTCAAGGTCACCCTACAGGATTACGTCCACCTGAAACAAAATCCCACACCGTGAGCCGAAACCCAATAGAAATAGACTATAAAGCTGTAAAGCAGGTTATGCAATCATAAGCATACAGACTAAGCCACAGGAGCCAAAAATGTTTTTCTACCCTGAAAACCACAAGTTTTTCATCAGACTAACACGAGCCTCAAAACGGTTTTACTTCAGAAAACCTCACATTTCCACCCTTAAAACCATGCATATCTACCATGCAGATAACATGCCATAGTTAAAAGAAAACAATAATAAAAAAACATGGTTTTTCACCCGGATCACACAACCGGGAACAAAACGTTATTTTTTCACTCGGACACACAACCGAGGAAAATAAAACGATAAGAAGTAATAAAACAGTATTTTCTACTCGGGTCACACAGCCGAGGAAAAAAAGATAAAATGAAATCCTATGTACCGACTTTGCCACACACACGGACAAAGGTAACAACTATAAACTTCTGTCCATTACTCTAGTCCTGAATCACTTAAGGCCTGCTAGGTAATGACAAGTTTTATACGGATTCACAACAACGACGCCATTCACGAAGGCAACCGACACCATTCACAGAGGCAACCGACTTTTTACGGATTTTCACGACCGATGGAGGAAGCATCCAAAGCTTAATTTACGGGGATTAACCCGAAGGTACAAAGCACCTACGCTGCGCACGTTTTCGGATTTCCACTGAGGAGTAATAGAAGCCCAACTCATCATACCCACTGTCACGGTACATTTATGAAAAATCATTTCAAAACCAGCCGTAGCTCAACTACGAAAAACCCGTAAAACAGTTATACATCACGTGTATAAAAGAGATCCAATCCATCAACATGGAGATCAACTAGTATGTAAAAACATACTTTTCATCAAAACGTTTAAAAGCTGAGACTCAATCCAAAGGGTTAGCTCCAAACCTCAAAAAACACGTATTTTCACAATTCCCACAAAACACTTCGTTTTCAAATCTCCTTTTAAAAACCACAGATATCAACACATCCGTATCATATATAAAACCAAAAAAGGCGTAAAATTCACTTTTTACCCAAAAATCAAGATTTAAACATGAAAACCACATTTAATATATTTTTTACTCGGTAAAAATACATATAATTACATATAACACCCTTTAACAATAGTAGGGTCTAGAATCCTACCTCGGTTAGCCAAAAGCTCGACGTCTTGAAAACTGAACCTCGACGAAACGGAATTCTGTCTGGATATATGCGAAGCCCCTGGCACCAACATCAAGGATCCGCTGTCAGTTTGCTGAAAATCGAGCCCCGAGCCCATCAGATTCTAAAGAGAAGGCAGAGGTTTCGGGAGAGAGAAACCAGATCTGGAAAAATGAAATTCCAAAATATCTCCAGGCTTCTTCCTTTTATAGACACGTCAAAATATCACGGTTCAGTCGACTGGACCCCCAATCCAGTCGATTGGATGAGGCTATTGGAATTGCAAAATAAGCCTTGCCGACATAGTTCAGTCGACTGAATCCCAGTTCAGTCGACTGGATCCAACCCCAGT
>JAULJZ010000023.1:6590572-6606118 GCA_032270985.1 Heliamphora pulchella
AAGACACACACTGTAAATAAAATTTTTTTAAAAGGCTTCTTATATTTGATATTAATCAACCAATTCGTAAAGTAGATTGAATCAGGTGAAAGAAAAAAAACACAATACCCACGATCAAATCAAACACCAAAAACCAAACTCTTAATTGCAAAAAAATAAAAAAATAAATAAATAAACACAAACACAAAACGCTAACCCATGAACAGATCAAACACGAAAAAGCAAACCCCAGCTCGTAATTGCAAAAAAAAAATAAAATAAAAGAATAAACACAAAAGCCCACCACAAAACAGAAACCAAATTCAAAATCTGAGCACCAACCGCACCACCACCAGTGAATAATTTCTTGAATTAATTTGCGTTGTTTGCTTCCGTTGGTCCGGCGACAATTACTTAGGGTTTTGAAATTTGGGTTTCTTTTTTCTTTCTCAGATCATGAGAGATGTCATAGGACGATGGGTTTTGACGACGAAGACTAACCACCTCCACCGCCGGAAAGAAATCATTTCCGTCAATCACATACGCCTCCGCCGTAAACAACCACTCGATCGTCGCAGACCTCGACGGCAAATCCGACAGTGATGGTTGAGCAGCGATTCTGAAGGAATTTGGGGAAAAATCACCAAATATTGGCCAGAAGTTATGTTTTCCACAAGTTTCGTAAAGAAACCACGGATTGTTTCAGAGTTTCTGAATTTGGGGGTGTTTGGTTCCTTAGAAAATTGAAGAAAGGGAAATACCTTTTAGTTAGTATGTTTAGTTTTAGTTTTATCTGTTAGTTTACTTACTCAATTAAGTGGCTATAACCGGAACAAACTGTTGAGAATCTATGTTCAAGTTTTTGGTTTGTTTCCTTTTTAGCTACTATTCCTCAACAACCAAACGGAGCATATTTGACATTTCAATTTAGGAGAAACCGCCTGGATATGAATGTGTCTGGATATGAGAGAGAAAAGAGGGGGGAGATGGGTCTGGTTATTCTTGAATGTGGAGGGTATATTTGACATTTTATTTATTATTAATATTAATATTATTTTCTGAGTAAAGATTTTTAAACAGAAAAAAACAAAAGAGATGTATATGTATATTGTCAGATAAAATATGAGAAGTCAGTGTCATTACAAAAAGTAAAAAAGATATTTTTATTTTTATCAAAAATTTCAAAAGAGGTCAGTGCAATTTACTCTAATAGATATTATATTATATTGTGCAGGATTAGAATGTATATTTATATTGCACAGGTTTAGAAACGATATTACATGATTAGCGTCAAAATATTTTAGTGCCCATTACATCTAATTGCGACGAAATATTTTGTCACATATTACTTATGATGAAATATTTTGTCATCCATTACATTGTATTAGTGACGAAGTTTGTTTTTGTCAATAAAAATGATTTTGCAACAAATATTTTTTTTATCACTGATTGCTGTGAATAATTTAGTTAAAAGAAGTTGTCACGAAATTTTTTGTTACTAAATCTTATTATTTGCGAGGAAATATTGTCCGTCACAATTTGGCTTGGCTCCGAGGAAATTTTTTGTCACTAATTCATTCAATTTTCCATTTATTGGTGACGAAATAGTATCTGCAAGAAAAGCTTTTGTTAACAATTCCCTCTTTTGTAACAAAATATAATTGGCGACAATTTATTTCATCGCTTAATATGACAAAAAATCATCACAAATGTCATTTGTTTTGTGAGAAATCAAGCATTTTCGTCGCGAAATGTCAAAGTTTTAACCAAGAACTCAATTTTCATCACAAGGTACTTTCTGTGACGACTCTTTAGGGATAAAAGTGGAGAGGATGCGGTTTTGTTACGGAATATATATATTAGCGATGAAATACCTAGATTTAGAGATAAAATTATCGAGAAATTGGTGAATAGTCCAATTTATAGGTCATTTACTGTTTTTCATCTAGTATAATATTTCTTAAAGAGTAATGTCCATCCTCATAAAAGTTTTAACTCGCAAGGTCTTCTATTGATGCGTGCATAAATTTTTAGGACAAAAATACCATATATATAAATAAATTTATCTATCTTATTGTAAGCACACGTATAAATAATACAGATAAATTTATTTGTAACTTTCAAAACATATATAAAGAACACAGATAAATTTATCTGTCTTATTGAAAGTATGTGAAAAGTGTTATGATTGAACATATAAATTTATATGTCTTATTATAAATATATATAAGGAACACAGATAAATTTATCTGTGCCTTTTCAAAACATGTATAATGATTACAGATAAATTTATCTATTTTTTTACTGAAAGCACGTGTAAATAATACAGATAAATTTTACTGTCTTATTAAAAACACGTATAAAAAATACAGATAAATTTATTTATTTGTATTATTTGTGTTAATATACAACAGATAAATTTATTTTTTGCATATTAAACAGATGAATATCAAACAATTTATTGTTTGCTGGGTATTTTTAGAAGAAATCACGTAGTTGGATCTTGCGCGTTAAAATTTTTATTTATGAATCTTGCGCGTTAAAACTTATTTTATAGACTTTTGACTGAAATTCTCTAAAATTATTTCATCATTAATGACTCAATTTGTTGTAATAGTTATTGCTGCAGAGTTTTATCTCTGATAGGATTACAAGGTTATAGGGATGAACAAGAACTCTTTGACTTAAAGAGTTTTAGGTATACTATAAAAGTCGAGATATTATGCATTTATTTATTGAAATGCATGTATGATTTTTTATTTGGTTATTGTTTATTTGTTCAGTTTAATTAATTCATTATTCAAAGTTTTTTTTTGTAACGGTAAAAATATAAAATAAAATTTTTCTAAATAATTTTTTTTAAAAAGTTTAGAATTTTATTTTGTTACTAAAAAACACGTGTAAGATGGATTTAAATAAATCTGGTATCTTGAAAAATGTGCCAATTAATTTTGAATTTTGAATTGATTAAAAGAGTTTAATTTAAATAAATTATTTTTTTGAAATATGTGTAATAGAAAATAAAATTAAAATTCTTAAGATTTTATTTAAAATTAATTTTTTTTATAAAATAACTAGAATGTAAAAAATTTTATTTGTTACACATATAACACGTAAAGATGGTTAAAATCGAAATATTTTGTAATGTGTTATTTTTCAAAAATTATAATTTTATTAAAATTAAACAATTTTTATAACTCTCAAAAATATCTTAAAAACTAAGTGCGTGAGAAAATTTATTTACAGATAAATCCTACAGTCTCCATCACTAGTTTGTAGGTGATGTAATTAATTTTGTATGTTGGCTTTAATGTCTTCCTCTTATCAAACAGAATTAATTATGATATCACCGGTTGAAACCTTTTTTAGGGGTAATTCTGAATAATTATTAATGTGAATTACTTCTTCATTTAAAGGATTCTTTACAAAGCGATTGATTCGGGACTAAAGGATGGTTTACACTTAATTGTAAATAATAGTATCATCTTTATCTGAATCAATGCTATTATTATAGGACCGAAACTATATCAGCTATTTAATTTTACTTGGTACTATTTGTTACCTAGATAATAAAATTAATAAAAATTAACCTCTCTAGACAAATGTTGAATAGTAGACGACCTTTCTATTGAGGGTTGCTATTTATGATGTATTAGGCTGCTAGCGAGTTCTTTTAAAAATGGTAGAGGAAACTAGATTTTAAAATTAATCTTAAAGTTTTTTTTGCTCATCATAATTAATGATTTTTAATTATGTGATTCTTTGGATAAATGGCATTCAATCCTCTTGCGTCTATTCTTAAAGAAAACAAACTCACGGGTCCTAATTATATTGATTGGAAAAGAAATCTGGACAAATGCCAACGATTATAAGTTTATGTTAATAGAGATTTGTCCACTAATACTTAATGAGGGGGTAACTAAATAGAAAATTCGAATTTATCAGAAATGGAAAAAGGCTAATCAAATGACGTGCTGTTATATTCTGGCATCGATGTCAAATGTACTACAACATCAGCATCAGTCTATGTTCAGTGCCTATGACATGATTCTAAACTTCAAAAAAATATTTGGGGATTAGAATCATGTAGTTAGGCAGGTGGCCATGAAATCACTGATGAACAGAAATATGACTAAAGACACCCCAGATAGGGATCATATTCTGAAAACGATTAGTCTTCTAAATGAAGTAGAGATCCTTAGAACTAAGATTGACGAGAAAATCCAGGTTGATATCATACTCCAATCGCTGCTTGATAGCTTTAAGCAGTTCTTCTTGAACTATTCTATGAACAAGTTCAGTTTTTCCATGGCAGAACTACTTAAAAAACTTCAAGCAATAGAGGGTGTTCTTAGGAAGCCGAGAAGTGTTTTTGTTACTGAAAAAGGTTATTCTTTTAAGCCGAAAGGCAAAAAAAAATGGTTTAGAAATAGGGAGACAGGTCCAAAGGCAGCTAATGGGCCAAATGTTGGTGTGAAAAAGCCAAAAGGTAAGTGTTTTCACTGCAACCAGACATGGCACTAGAATAAGTAATGCCTAGTCTATCTCGACAAGCAGAATAACCAAGGAAATTTCTATTCACTAGTTGTTGAAACATGTTTAGTGGTATTATCTACTAGAATCTAGTGTGTAGATATGAGAGTCACTAATCATATCTATAATTCTTTGTAGAGGTTCCAAAAAATCAGACAGCTTAATGATGAGATGATACACCTACACTGAGCAATAATACAAGGATGACAGCAGTTGCAGTGAAAGATGTCACTCTCAGTTTTAGTAGAGATAGAATTTTAGTTTTAAAAATATTCTTTATGTACCTTCCACAATAAAAATATTTAATTTCAGTTTCTAGATTAGTTAAGATTAAATACTCTGTTTATTTTAATAACTATGTGGTAATTAAGGATAATAAACGTTTTATTTATTTTGGTACATTGGTGGATGATCTATATCTTATAACTCATATCTTTCCTACACTACAATTAAATGAATGGAATAATACATCTAATTTACCATTTAAGAAAAAAAAACCTTTTAAAATGAACGAAATATATCTTTGGTACTTACGCCTAGGTCATATAAATATAAAAAAGATAATCTAATGAACTCAAAGATTCATCTTCAACCAGTCTGTGAATCTTGCTTAGAGAAAAAAATGACCAGGAGGTCGTTTTCGATTAAAAGCTATAAAGCTAAAGAATTGTTGGAACTAGTTCATTTTGATGTATGTGGACCTATGACTATTCGAGTTAGATGAGACTTTGAATATTTTGTCATTTTTATTGACGATTACTTAAGGTATGAATATATTTATTTGATGCACCATAAGTCTGAATGCATTAAGAAATTTAAAGAATTTAAGACAGAAACGAAGAATCATTTTGGAAAATATATCAAGACACTACGATTTGACCATGGTGGCGAGTACCTCTTTGGAGAGTTTAGGGACTAATTGTTAGTGGAAGAGGTTGCATTTCAGTTGACTGCATCAGGCACTCCACAGCAAAATGGTGTAGCAGAAGTAAGGAATAGCACTCTCATGGAGATGGTAAGATTTATGATGAATTATTTAGAGTTACCTGAATTAACTTTGGTAATTAGATTAGAGACAACAGTTTATATTCTGAACTTGGTGCCTTCTAAGTCAATACCAACTACTCCCACAGAATTCTAGACTAGGCATAAAACCAGTTTAATACATATTTAGATTTGAAGGTGTCCAGCACACGTGCTAAAAGGGAACACGTATAAGATAGAATCGAGAATGAAAGTCTATTTCTTTGTTGGGTATCCTAGGAGAACGAATGGTAGTTTATTTTATAGTTTTAAAGATTAGAAGGTTATTGTCTGTACCAATGTTCGGTTCTTGAAAAATGATTATATAATGGACCACAAGCCCAAGAGTAGCAAAAATGTTCTAGAAAAACTGAGAGAAAATACTAGTTGTCCATGAAAAGTGCCATCGATATCCCATTACCTCGTCGTAGTGGGAGTATTATCGGGACACGTGTAGATCCTGAACCAAAGTAGGGTGCTATCACCAACATGCCGGTTTCACAAATAGAGCAACATGTGGATGATGGTGCAAGGGTTCAAAATCACTACAACGTGTTACTACTATTACACAGACACAGGTAGTGCCTTGTTGTAGTGGGAGCGTTGTTTATCAACCCGATCGGTATATATTCTTGGAAGAGTCTTTTGACAGTATTTCAGTAGAACTAGATATCAAACCCTGTAACTACAAGGAAGCACTCCAAGATAAAGATGTAGAACTATGACAAAAGATTATGAATTCTGAGATGGAGTCTATGTACTCTAATTAGGTCTGCAAAGTTATACAATCACTCAAAGGGATAAAATTCATTGGATATAAGTGAATCTACAAAAAGAAGATAGGAGCATACGAGAAGGTAAAAACCTTCAAAACTAGACTTATTGTAAAAAGATTTACTTATAAAAAGTGATCGATCATAAGGAGACCTTTTCCCTTGTAGCCGTGCTTAAGTCTATTTAGATTCTCTTATCCATTGTAGTTGATTTCGATTACGAAATTTGTAATTAGACGTCAAGACAAATTTCTTTAATAAAAGTCTTAATGAGTGTATCTATACGATATAACCAAACGATTTTATTGCAAAAGGTCAAGGGCACATGCTGTACAAGTTTAAGAGATCCATTTATGGATTTAAGCAAGAATCTAGGTTTTAGAATACTTAGTTTGATCAGGTTATTAAGTTTTATGATTTTGATCAATGTATTGACGAGTCCTTGTGTACAAGAATAGTGATGAAAGCATAGTGGTATTTCTAGTACTTTACGTGTATGATATCTTGCTCATCGGAATTGATATGGGACTGTTATTATTGGTGAAGATATGGTTATCTAGTCAGTTCGATATGAAAGACTTAGGAGAAGCCAGTCACATCCTTGGGATCAAACTTATGCGAGATTGGATAAAGAGGGTGTTGGGCTTATTACAAGCTACTTATATTAATACAGTTCTTGCTTGTTTTAGCATGTAGAATTCTAAGAAAGGGTTCGTCCATTTCAGGCATGAAATTACTCTATCCAAGGATCAGTAACTAAAGACAACTGTTGAGATAGACAAGATAAAGGCAGTTCCTTATACTTTGGCAGTAGGAAGCCTCATGTATGTTATGCTTTGCAGTAGACCAAACATTTGTTTTGTTGTTGGCATGATTAGTAGATATCAGCCTAATCCAGAATAGGAGCATTGGACAGAGGTAAAACATATAATCAAGTACCTAAAAAAGATTAGGAATTATATGTTGGTATACTAGGCAAATAGTCTAGTATCTCTAGGATACATGGACTTAGATTTTCAGTCAAACAATGACTCCTGAAAATTTACCTCGGGATATGTGTTTACCTTGGGAGGTAGAGCCATAAGTTGAAGGAGTATCAACCAATCTTACATTGTTGATTCCACTATGGAGGCCGAATATGTGGCAGCTTCTAAAGCAGCCAAGGAGACAGTTTGACTTAGAAATTTCCTGTTGAATCTGGATGTGATACCTTCAGTATAGTCGACTATTACTTTATTGTGATAATACGTAGTGATTGCCAACTCAAAAAAACCAAGAGCCCAAAAGAATAAAAGCACATCTGTAGACACCCCAATTTGACCCCACTCAATCTTAGGTGGATCCGATGATGAAAATAGGTGAAACAAGTGCTTCAATTCGATCCTCGGGAAGTGATCCAAGCTCGGAATTTGAACCTTAACCATCAAAAGCCTTCAAAATCAATAACTTGTTGTCCAAGCAATTCCCAAACCTGGCGACCGCCAACTCCATTGTAGCGACCGCCAATAGAATCTTGTGAAACTTTTTCTAACATGGCGACCGCCAACCTCAATATGGCGACCGCCAACTAACATTATGACAGCCGCCAACTCCAAATGGCCTGGCGTGTCCCCAAAATGTGACAGCATCTCATTGGCTGAATAACTTATAAATACCGTACCCCTGGTACGTTTTTGAGAACAAAATTTGAGTGTGAGGTTTTGAGAGTGAAGCTCTGCCGAGACGCCAAGCAATTCCGAACCTCGACGCTGAAACCCTACCGAAATACCGAGCCTCGAACTTCCTACATTGAAGTCTTGCTTGGATCACCATCCGAGGTTCGACTCATTGAAGCACATTCCCTACTTGAGGATTCTTACACAATCTGGGTATTTCTTTTAAATTCAATCTTAATTTGCATACTTCTTTAGTTAATTTTATTCTTTTCTATTCAATTCCTTTCATTTGGTTCAATTTTTTTGCTTAGTTTAGTCTCTTTTAATTAATTGTTTAGTTTACACATTGCACACATAACACATTGCTACCTTTTTATTATTTTCATTAAATAGTGCAAATATGTCTTAACAATTACAACTAATTAATGTCGTTAATTGTTATAATAATACACTTACATACATATGGATGTAGTTACCAATACTATGTTCATAATCGACAATTAAAATAGTATAGTTCATTTTATTTTTCTTTTTATATTCAATTGCTCTATTTCTCTTTCAATATAGTTTAATTTCATTTGTTAGTATTAGTCTAATCTTCTAATATTCATTTTCTTTTTTTTTATTATTAGCTTAATATTCCTTCATTAGTTTTTGTTTTTGTTTTTTTACTTTCTTTTTTCTAGTAGTGTAATTTTCTTTTATAGCATTTATATTTGTTTTTCTTTTTCTTTTCTTTGATGTAGCTTTGATTTTCTTTTTAATATCTCATTTTATTTTCTTTTAGACCAATGTTTCGTTTATTTTCTATTTCTCTTAATTTTCTTTCAATAGCAATGTAATTTTCTTTTGTTTCATTTCCTTTTTTTTTATTATCTAACTTTATTCACCTCATAATGTTACACTTTAATTTCTTTAATTATTAGCTTTAATTTCCTTATAAAAATTTCATTTAGCAATCCTTCTTTTCTAACACTAATACTTATAGAATTTCATTTTCATTTTTCTTTTATAACTTTATTTTCTTTTATCCTTCTTTTTTCCTTATTTCATTAAAACCAAAAACTACAAAAAGATTTTAGATTAATTTTCATCTTTAAGTAGCTCATAATTGTCTCTTTTATTCCATTATTCTTTCCATATTCTTCTATTTTCTTCTTCTTTTCTTTTATTCCCTTTTAAAAATGTAAAATGTGAATAATTAAATTTTCTTTTATTTTCAAAACCTTCCTTTCTTTTTATTAAAACCTAAAAATCACAAAAAACTTTCTAATTAGCTTTCATCTTTTAAGTGTTATCTTCTTTTATTTTTTTCTTATTTTCTTTTGTCTCTTTTAAAATATAAAATGTAAATAATTAGGTTTTATAAGCATTTTTCTAACATTTTATTTTGGCTTAATCAATCTTTTGTAGAACTTTTTTTTTATTTCTTTTTTCTACAAATCAAAACTTCAAATATTTGCTTGTTAATACAAAATGTTTTGGTTAATTTTTAACATAGAATTTTTACAATGCTTTCTAACTTTGTAAATAATTGGACAACATGCATATTGTATATAATAGTTTAGGATTTAATTGCCTTGCTTAAAAAATTGTATAGTTTATTTTCATTTGCAATCCATATTTAGGTAATTTTGACAATTTTATGCATTTTTTTAAAAAACCAAAGTATGTTAGTTTAGGTTGATTAAATGATATTGTACGTGGATATGTTTCATATATCTTTTAGATAAAAATTGCATGCCATAGGACTTAGAATTTTATTCCTTTATTTGCTTTGATTTAGAGTGTTATGTATATATTTTATGTATTTTCTATACTTGATTTTGAATGTTCTCTCTTCACCCCCATTTTATTTTATTTGCATGTATTTGAGAAATTCTATTAAAAAATCAATGAAGTTTAGTAGAGGCCAACCTAACGGTTGGGCGAACAGGATGCCTAACACCTTTTTCAATTCGTACCTTAACCCCTGGACCCTCTTTCTCTGGTTAAACGCTTTTAAGATCAATTAGCCATTTTTGTTTTTCTTAGTTTTTCTCAAAAACTAAGTGGCGACTCTATTTTTAATAAAAGGAGATTTTCAAAAGTTGGTTTTCAAGGTGTTAAAGTAATTTTCAAAATATTTTTGAATTCCCTCATTTTTAACTCCCAAATCCCAACGCCACAGTATTTTCTGGCGACTCTGCTGGGGACTGGTTTCCAAAATCAAATAAGAGGGCTAGACTTGAAAATATCATTGGTTCTTAATAAAACTTCTCACTTGCATTTTCGCATACATATGCATTGTTCTTCAACCCCCCTGCCTGGTCGACCTGATGCTCTGAACGTTAATCTGTTTCGGGAATTGTTGGGAAGACGGGCAACCCTTGCTGACTGCACGCTTCCATAGGTGCAGTAAAAGAGTTCAGGCATACTATTTGACCATGTCCTGCACCACTCCAGGCATGGGAGGTATATGTCCGGCTCTATTCAGAAGGCACCCTGTTCAAATTGACCAAAATCGGCTTTTTGCACATAGTGAACTTAGAACCCCCCAATTAGGTATTGCTAACCCTAGTAGGATTATGTGTGTTTCTTCATTTTATGTTTTGTCTGTATATTGTTAAGGTTGTCTTGATCAAGTTTAGGCTAGTTCGTTCTTCGGGTTTTACCCGGGTTTTGTGTTCCCCTTTGCTTAAGCTAGTTTTTCCTTTGGGTTCTTACCCGAATTTTGTTCTTTGCCCTATTCGGCTTTTCACACCGTAGTTTTCTTCCTGGGGTCATGCCCGTATTTTGTTTTAGCACCCCTAGGGTACTCTCTCTCTCTCTTCTCTGGGTTCTTCTCGGATTGTTAGTTCTTCCCTGTCGTTGTATTAGGCTTCTTCCCGGGGTCGTGCCTGTGTTTTGTTTTGGACCTTTAAGATGATTTCTTCCCCTCCCAGGTTCTTCTCGACTTGCTAATTTTATACCCCATTTTTGTCTAAGCTTGCTTTCTTCCGACCCGTGTGAGAAAGTTTTGTTCTCCTACCGTTATGCTGCTGGTTTTTCTTTAGAGTCATAGGACGAATCAGTCTCCTTGTCGGAATGCCATCTGCTTAGATAAAACTTTTCCTCTAGAGTTAGGTTGATCTATCCCCTTTGGTTCTCATTCTGAATTTTCAGATGTTATGCTGCTGGTATGAATCCGACAGGGGCGTTATTTCAGTTTTAGCTGTTTTGGGTATCTGGAATATTTGCTGTCTGTTGTCTGAATTCTTTCAAAAAATATCTGAGACTGGCTATTTTGCTTCTGGGATCTAGGTTTTTCTGTGGGTTACCATTGATCTGGAAAGAGTACAGCCAACACAAGTTTGGGTAAGATCAAAATCAAGCAGATTGCGCAGAGTATCTGAATCAACCGACATGGATGAAAGCAAAGTTAATCTGACAGCCCTGATGAGGGCTATTATCGAGATACAGCGAGTTGTAGAGCAACAAACCCAAGCCCAAAACTAGTGCCAGGCGCAGATACAGGCAATTCAGGCCCGCATGCTTGGTGTGAATGGACAGCCAGACAATAAGAACGAGAATGGCAAAGATTTCTGGGATGACAACCAAGGGCCAGAGATACCGCAAGTTGTTGCACCACCTCGGGTTCCCCGCCCGAATGTGGTAGAAGATGAAAACACTGCTCAGACCAGGGAATCTGTGCTGGCAAAAAAGATTGACCAGATGCAAAAAGTGCTGAGGAAAGTTAAAGGAATAGAAGAATATATGTTGGACGTAGGCGGTCTGTGCCTATTCCCAGATGCAAAACAGCTCGAGAAGTTTGAGATGCCAGAAATGGAAAAATTTGGCGGCACTGGGGGATCCCCGTATCCATCTGAGAATGTACGTGGGTACTCTCTCTCCCATGGGGATCGACGATCAACTTAAGGCCCAGCTGTTTCACCGATCGCTTTCTGGGGACGCGCAAAGGTGGTTTTTTTCTCTAGAAGTGGCTAAAACTAGAACATGGAAAGATATAGGCACTGCCTTCATCAGTCAGTATAGCTACAACGTCTAGCTGGACGTCACTACTCGAGAGCTTGAAACAACCCGACAAGAGAACCGGAAATCTTTTGTTGACTTTCTGACCCGCTAGAGAGGCAAGGCCGCTAAAATGACAAACCAACCTTCTGAAAAGGAGCAAGTAAGGATGGTGGTAAAGAACATACAGTCTCCATTAAAATGCTACCTCATCACGCAACCACTTTTCACCTTTGAACAGCTATTCGATGCGGGGGTGCAAATTGAGGACGCTATCCAATCTGGTGATATCGAGAAAGTAGAACCCAGTCAGAAACCACCGAGAAGGACCTTCCCCGCAACCAACCAAAATCAACCTACTACTCGCTCAGGCGAGGTAAACCTTTTGAATCCTTCCCCTTCCACCCATCCAATGAACAATCTTCAGCAATCAGACCACGGCCAACAGCAACAAAAGCCGAGGAGGGTCTTCACCCCGCTCAACATTTCCTTGTCCACCGCCCTGAATTGACTTGTCGAGAAAGGGCTCCTCAAACCTTAAGACCCCATGCCGGTACCCAATCTCTTGCCACCAAGATTCATTGCTTCCCAATACTGCGCCTTCCACCAAGGTCATGGGCATCTAACTAACAAATGTTTGAGACTCTGCCATGAGATTCAGAATCTCATTGACAACAAAGTGATCCCTCCTCCATCAGTCACCCCAAAATCGAACGTCACAACCAATCCACTGCCAAATCATGCCAGGTAGGCTGGAGTAAACCACATGTTTTTGGGGAAATCAGAGGACCCGAATCAGCACATCTGTTCAGCATACTTGCCACGTCCTTGTATCTTTGTTATTAAAAATCAGGAGGGTTATTCATTGATCATGGCTGGAAATGGCTGCGATGCCATAGAGGAGTGGAACGATAATGACTGGGAGGGATATTAAGCAGCGATACAGGCAAACCAACAAGAGGAAGAGGAACGTAATGAAGAGGATGACTGGCCATTGGATTATCCAACTCGACCTTATGGATTTGGTCATATACTCGATGGAATCACTCTTCCCCAACTCTTTGAAGAGAAAGTACACGTTGACGACATGCAATCTTACTGGCTGGTGAGGATTGTGCTAAAATCAGATGGACCGAGTGGATTGACTTTTGGGCCGCTCAGGAGCAACAAGTGGACTTTATTGAGGAAGATATCTGGGAGGAGATTGATAATACCTGGGCTATCAAAGATGACGAAGAAAGGAAAGGAAGACTGGTAATCATTGATTTAGGCGATTTATGGGCATTTGATAACCCTCCGCCTATGAACGAAGTAAGGAAGACCGGTGACACAATAACAGGATTGTGGGATCCTGAGAAAGATATAGAACATCTCACCAGAAGCGGGTGACACTTCAAACCAACCCAACTGGAAAGAGGGCAGCTGAGTGGAAAAGAAAAGGAGAAAGAATAGGAAGAGGAAGATGATGCGGTGTTTGAGACAATTGAAGAAGACACAGGCCAACATTAGTATATGGGGCTTATTGATGGCGTCACATAAGCACAGACAAGCTTTCTTGAAAGTTTTGAAAAAGGCTAGTGTCCCGATAGATGCAACCCCCGAACAACTGATCGGGCTCATCTTGCCAGCCGCCGAACCAAAGGTCATTTCCTTTTCTGATAAGGATCTGCCTGCTGAAGAAAATAGTAACAATAAGCTGCTCCACATCACTGTCAAGTGCCTGGAAAAATGGGTCCCGGTGACCCTTATCCATAATGGGTCGACTTTGAACGTCTGTCCGCTGAGAACGGCCGTCTGCTTAAGGATGAGGCCAGACCAGTTCAACATAGTGAAGATGATATGTTACTGAGTGGGTTCCAGTTCGATGAAGCACAGGCTGTTTAGACGCTAATAAATGAGGAAGAAAGGTATGTTAACCCGCGAGCTTTAACAATGATGAGGAAAATGTCCTTTTTCCCCAGTATGGGATTAGGGCACAAGCAGCAAGGAATCCTGGAACCCATTCAGGTATTGCCAACTTCGCATCGTTTTGGTCTCGGGTATGAACCAACGAAAGAAGATCTGAAAGGGCCTAGAAGGGGACGAAAGGCCAATTATTTCAGGACGCTCAATGGATACTTCGTCAAGGAAGGGGAAGATTTCCAGTATTGTGGCTTTTCGGAATCGTGGATCGACAAAGAAACCAATCAAAAGTTACTGGGGTTGGAGATCTTTTTCAGCCACCAGCTATCTAACGCGGAAGAAGAAGAGACAGTGGAAGGGAAAGAAGAAGGAAAGAAGGTCCGGAAGGAAGACTAGGCTGACAAGTTTGATGGTGCCGACATAGGAATGCTGTTTAACGAGAAGATCGCTCAGCTGCAAGTAACTGATCAGAACTATTTCATGATGAATTTCGGTGCACCAGCCGATTGCACCAAGCTTATCATTGATGCGGCTATGAAGGAGGTGAAGAATTGGTCCATCGAGTCTTCTGGTGTGCAGGTCATCTATCCTGAGTCCATGTTTGCGTTGGAGTCGGTAATTGAGGGCACGTTTGTTAGTGCTCCTCTTCCTGATTTTACCATTGAGTTTGTAATTTCCATTGTTCTTAATGAAATGAACAAGATTTCCAGTTACTCTGCTTTGTTCGATTTATTTCATATGCTTTCTGTCGATTTTGAATTCGACGGGGATATCCCCGAAGAAATAAAACTTTTGATAAAAAAAGAAGAAAAAATGCGTGCCCAACCAATAATTGAAGAAACTTTGTCAATAAATTTGGGTAATGAAACTAATCCACAAAATGTTTAAATTGGTTCTTCTTTATCCTCAGTCGAACAAGAACAATTAATAACTTTATTAAAAAAATTCAAAGATGTGTTTGCATGGTCTAATGAGGATATGTCCAGAATTGATCCCGACATCATCCAGCACCATATCCCTCTATACCACGATGCTAAACCGGTCAAACAAAAATTAAGACGCATCCGACCAGAATGAGCTCTGAAAATCAAAGAAGAAGTTGCCAAACAAATCAACGCTGGATTCCTAATGGTAACTGAGTATCCAAAGTGGGTAGCCAATATAGTGCAAGTTTTAAAGAAGGACGGTCGTATCCGGGTCTACATGGATTTTTGGGATCTCAACAAGGCTAGCCCAAAAGATGATTTCCCGTTGCCATACGTCGACGTCTTGGTAGACAGTACAGCGGGGCATGCCTTGCTATCATTCATGGATGGTTTTTTTGGGTACAACCAGATTCTGATGGGTCCCGAAGATAGAGAAAAGAAGACATTCACCACGCCCTGGGGCACCTATTGTTATCGTGTGATGTCATTCGGTCTAAAGAATGCAGGGGCAACTTATCAAGGAGCTGCCACTACTTTACTACATGACATGATACACAAGGAAGTCGAAGTGTACGTGGATGATATGATAGTCAAGTCTAAGGATCGAGATAGCCACATCGTAGCACTGCGAAAGTTCTTTGAAAGAATTCAAAAGTATAAAATGCGGCTCTACCCGCAAAAGTGTGCATTCGGAGTCACTGCCGGAAAGATGCTCGGATTCATGATCACTCAAAGAGGCATTGAAGTCGATCCTTCAAAGATTAA
>JAULJZ010000023.1:6647142-6667395 GCA_032270985.1 Heliamphora pulchella
CATAGGTTGAACAGTTCCTTTTTTGTTTTTTTCTTGCTTTGTATACTGGGAGGGGGAATCCAAAACGTAGAGCAGGTTTTGGAGATTGTACAATATTTTAAATGGTAAGAAGCCACAGAGCCTTTGGATAGGTTTCAGGTGTTCTATATTTCTTGTTTTTATTTTTAAACTATGTACACTGGCGGCATTCCCTTAATATCTTTTTTCAAACAAATTTCTATTTTTCCAAACAAATAATACATGCTTGAAAGCTTGAGGATCACGCCATCAAAAAGTAAATGCTAATGAAATAGTCCACCTTTTCTTTAGCAACCTCGGCAGATGTTTCCAGGCTGACAGTGTTGGTAGATAACTTGGACTGCACAATTGTATCAGCTTGCTCCTGTAGAGAAGCGTACATGGTCTGCACGGTATCTAGCAAAAATCGATCACCTCCATGCCTAGCTACAAGAGACACGGAAACCGGGCATTTGTCAAGGAACCCCAGTGGCACAGTGACCTATAAAGCAGATGATAAAAAGATAGAAAAAAACAGTAAGCATAACAAAGCATAGAAGAATAATATAGCAGGAACAGAGTTGTATTAGTGAAGTTACAACAATCTCATGAAACCACAACACCAAGGAGATCTATTTTCCCGTTTTCAGGAAATTGACAATTTTTTTCTTTCGTTAGTGGACAGATGGATAGATTCCGAGAGGGGAAGAAGAGGGTTAGGAAGAAAAAGAAGCAGAAAAGGGTTCACCTGACAGCAACCTGACATGCTAGCTAAGCTCAAAAGACTAAATGCACGACTTAGGTAGTCCTCAGACAAAATCTCCTTCGAACCAAGTTTTGGAGGGGGATCAGCAACTGTGGGGATCACCAAAATTCCATCATCCTGTAAGAATCATACAGAGTAACAACAAAAATAAGGCAAATAGCTGCTTGCTGCTCTGGATTAACATCACAAAACCAAATGGAGGCAAGTACGAAACAGATACTTGAGGCTATGGTCTATACATTCTCAGTGGCCGTTCCATTTAGCATTTAGACAGCATTTTTTGGGAGACTACCAGATCCATAGAAATGGCGCCATGATCCACATACAAGCCACATTGGATTTACCATATTAAAAGGGTCCAAGCAGTCCTTGTCAATATTTGCAGAGTATGTACAGGTGGAAATGTCTTTAACACTCCAAAAGGATGTGAGCCGAAAAGTTCACAAGGCCAATTGTCAATTCAAAGAAATGTTCTACATTTCAGCACTTGACAGTACGTCTTTGGCTGTTAGCTGAAACTACCATCGAGAAAGGCCAAATAATACCGGACAGATACAGAAAGCTCATACCTTGTGAAAAGCACGTGTTACCAAAAGAAGTTACTATGTTAGTTTCAAGCAAAAAAGGCCATCTTAATGTGGAAGTACAAATTACAATTATGACTTTTACAAGAAATATATGTTCCATTTTAAATCAACATAAGGTTTAAGGTTTAAAACATACAAGAAACTGGAAGTGTAACATAAGGCATAGAAACGTAATCACCTGGTGGCAAATAAGACTTGCATGAGGGTTCTAAGAGAGAATCATTAAGATACGCCAAAAAGGACCACAATGCAAACTCAGAAGTTAAGACTGGAAATCCTTTTCCATTTCTAAATAAGTTAAGACTTAGAATCCAGAACTAAACGATGCTACTTTGACATGCAAAATGTGTGAAAGCAGAATGACATAATAGAATTGCTGGCATGACTCGAAATATGAGAGGAGAGGTTTAGGAATTCAATTTCTAATCATCTATCCCAAAGACAAATAAATTTTTTGTTTAAAAAAAGATAAATTCAAGGCAATACCTTTAGAAGGGAGTTCAATGCCGCACGCATTTCGTTCCTAATTGTCTGGCAGTTCTCAATATCCTTATCCACCATCTCCAGACATTCATGCATTTGTTCTGTGATAACAGGATTCATAAAAGGTTTCCTTAAGCTGATCCACTCTTCATGATTGTGTTTGAACTCATGCCTGTGTAAAGTGTGAGTGAAACAAACTCAATTTCATCAACCACATGCCTGTGTAAGGTTGATTCAAACGAATTCAACTTCACATGTTCACACAAATCAAGACCATGAAATAATAATTGATACATCCAACTGTCTACTCAATTTTACAATGGATCTTATGCTAGAAGTTGGAAAGGTGGAACGATAAACTAACTTCCCGACACGATCAAAAATTATGCCTGAATCATATTAGACCAGAACATTAAGGAACGTATCCACATTACAAGAACGATTTGATTGTTCATTTTGATGTCCGCAAATATATTCATAAGAATGATAACAACCTCATTTCATTAACTATTTGGATTCAAATAAAATCAAACTTGCTTTTAGAAAGGGTAGAACAGACTCAACCAACAAACAATTGGCAAGAGCACTTCCCTTAGCATCATGCCCCTGTTGAAAATCATGTAACAAAAAAATAAAAGAATTATATAATTTCGGCTTTACCTTCAAAGAGGAATAGCTATCTATTTCTATCAATAAAAAATGATTACAAAAAATAAAGAAAATAACTTGTAAATCAAATCACAATTAATAAAATCTTAATTTCTTAATATGTTGATTCCAGTAATCAAACAATAATTAACGATGCCTTAATTTCCTAATGTGTTTATTCTAATATTTTCCTTCAAGCTCGAGCAAAGATGTCAATCAAACCCAGCTTGACAATTGATGATTAAAGGAAAGATGGCCCCACAAACTTAGTGAACATATCCGCAGTCTAATGAAGAGATGACGGAGGGAATCAAAGTGCCTGTTTGAACTTTTTCCCAAATAAAGTGAATGTCCACCATTATATGCTTGGTTCGTTCATGAAGAACTGAATCAGAGGCAAGCATAATGACATATTTATTATCACAAAATAACTGAAATGATCATTTTTCCTTAAAGCTAAGCTCAGCAAGAAGATATCGAAGTCAAAGTATTTCACAAGTGCCCTGAACCATAGCCCGATGCTCGACCTTAGCCAAAGATCTTGAAACAACTGTTTGCTACTTACTTTTCCATTATATAAGATGGTCGTAGAAAGTATAAAAATCATATGTGGATCGTTGATCAGTTTTCAGACCCAGCATAATCATCATCGGTGAAGCATGAAAGACCGGGTTGGGTATCAGTTAAAAAGAATAGGCCAAGACCCAGACAGGCTTCAAATGCCTCAAAATATAAAAAACTGCATCCATATTAGCCCTGCGAGAAGCATGCATAAATTGACTGACTACGCTAATAGCAAAAGTCAAGTCAGGTTTCGTATTTGTTAAGTAAATCAAGCGACCCACCAAACGTTAATACGTAAATGGATTAAGAAACAACTCTGCAGATTTAGCTGGAAGCGTAAGAATTGAATCTATAGAAGTAGAAGCTAACTTACACCCTAACATACCAGTATCTTGAAAGAAATCGAGAACATACCTTCGCTAAGAAAAAAATATCCCATGATGAAAACGGGAAACTACAATACAAAGAAAGTACTTGGGGGAGCCCAAATCCTTAATATCAAAAACTCTGCCAGTATCCTTTTTTACTTGAACAATACTTGCTGTATCATCTCCAGTAAAAATAATGTCGTCAACATATACTAGTAAAATAAGATGTCGACCATCAATATGTTGACGGATAGAACAAGTATGATCACAGTGACATTAGACAAAATCCATTGATAAGATAACATTACTGAAACGATTAAACCATGCCATTGGTGACTGCTTCAAGCCACACAAAGACTTACGGAGGCGACATATCTTCCCTGAATACTCCCCCGCATTCCAGAAACCCAGTAGAGGATCCATATAGATGGATTCAAGTAAATCTCCATGAAGAAATGCATTCTTGACATCCAATTCCTGAAGAGGCCAACAATGAAAAGCCACTAAAGAAACAAGACGAACAATAGTTAACTTAGCAACAGGGGTAACGGTAGCATCTTTACTAGGAACCTGTATAAAGCCTTTGGCCACAAGGCGGGTCCTTATGCCAATTCATAGAACCATCTGCTAAATACTTTACAATAAAGACCCACTTACACCCTACAGTCTTCTCACTTGGGGTAACGATACAAGATCTCAAGTATGATTTGATTCCAATGCATCTACCTCGATTTGCACAGTGGTGACCCACTTGGGATTCTGGAGAGCTTTGGGCACAAATCGAGGAATCTTCACAAAGGTGATCTTGCCAAGGAAAGTACATTAGGAAGATGAAAGACTATCATAAGAGATAAACTGGGAGATAGGTAGGGGTGTAATTTTGGCCCAGCCCGGCCGTGGCTCGGGTGGGCCAATTCCTGCCCAAGGCTTGCAGGTTCCCACCAAAAGTTTAGACCGGGCTTTTCGGAGAAGGGGTAGGCCCAGGCCCATAGGTATAAGGCTCGAGCTCGGGCCTTGGACCGGGCTTCGGGTGGGCCATTCGGGTCAGAACCGGGCTTTTTTATTTTTATTTTTATTTTTTTTGCATTTGGTTTTTGTTTTTTTGTTTTAGTTGTTATATAAATTTATAATTTTTTTTGTTTAATAGTTACCTAGTTTATAATACTAGTTTGTTATTAATTTATTAGTTGACAACCTTATAATAAATTGATAAGTTAGTTTATTATTTATTATAACAATATAAGTTTACTAGTTTTTTTCTTTTTATAAGTTTATAACATATTATTATTAATTTATTAGAAGTTTATATTTTATTGGTTTATAAGTTTATAGTTCAATGTTCATAGTTTATATTATTAATTTATTAGTTTATAAGTTAATTTATTATTATTATAGGTTTATTAGTTTTTATAGTTTATAGTTTATTATTATTTATTAATTATTAACTTATTAGTTAATAGTTATTAGTTTATTATTTAAGTTTATACTTTATTTGTTATTAGTTTTTAAATTTATAGTTTATACTTTATAAGTTTATTATTACTTTATAAATTATAGTATAAGTTTATAGTTTATATTATTATAAGTTTATTAGTTTATTATAAATCTGTTGGTTTATTATAAGTTTATTATTACTTTATAAGTTTATACTTTATAATTTATATTATTAATTATTATAAGTTTATAGTTTATATTATCATAAGTTTGTTAGTTTATTATAACTTTATTATTAAATGCAATAAGCTTGAACACTTGAAATAATTAAATACAATATAAATTTTATTATTCAAAAATTAAATTTAAACAATTACATAAACATTATATTTTATACTTTCTATGTGTATTCTATACTTAAAATAATTAAAGAAATTGTATCACTATAGGCCAAACACATATCAACTAGGTTGGCACATACAAACCTAACAATCATTTGCATTATTCTCCACTTAAAATTACAAATAAAATATAAACTTACAAATAAAATGTAAAATTATAAATGTAAAGAAATTAAATTTACAAATTCAAAATATAAAAATTTAGTCTGAGCCAGATAATTCTTTAGGTAATCTAAGTCTCCAAGTCCACTTCCAATATTTCCTTCTCGTCCATTTCTTGTATCTTTTTTGATGCGTAGAAAAGATCCAATATCTTTTCTGAATTTGTACTCGTTCAGGACCCGTCCACCTGCACTAAAAGCTGTCTCGAAAGCAACTGTAAAGACAAGAACTGCAAGAATATCACGAGCTATCGCGGATAAGACTGACCACGACACCTCGTGTTATTTTCAATACACTAAAGTATTAAAATTATCCTCACCTATACTCTACTGCGTTAAAACAACGTTAGAGTCCAGTTATAGAACTCCTATGAACCTCTAAAAGTTTTCTAATTTTAATTAAAGACCAATCATCCATACGACTTCTAGATGAAATCTTGGTGGACGTTTGCATTGATGCGGTATTATATTGACTTTATATTCATCATATAATTTTTTAAGTGTATCATTTATTGGTTCAAGATAATCTATTTTACTATAAATCATTTCTAAAAAATATGATAAACTAATATTTTTACTCCTAGGATCTAATATTAAAACTATTTCAAAAATATATATTATTTGTTCATAATATTTATCAAATTTATATTTCATACCTAATATCATGTGAAAATATGTATCATGTTGTACATATTCATTAAATAGGAGCATTATTCTTTTTTAATTGCGCTAAAACAAGTGGAGTAGTAAAAATGTAAATATAAGAAAATAATTTTGTTATTTTATCAAAAACTTTTAAATTTTTTTTTTTTAAATTTACATTTTGCCAACCAGATGAATCTGGTGGAGTAAAATTATTTACAACATTAATTTTAAAAAATAAATCAATTATTTTTCTTTGTTTTATTGCTACCAGTAACATATTATATGTAGCGTTCCATCTAATTTTTACATTATGTTGTAATTTTCTAAATTTTATATTTTCTTCATTACATATTTTTCTATAAAGATTAACTTTTTTTGCACTACTATTTATGCATTTTACGGTTAGCCTAACTCTATTAATAGATTCATTATAATATTATAACTCTTCTTTAACAATTAAATTTAAAATATGTACACAACAACGAATATGAAATAAAAATTCAAATAATAGAAGCTCCAAATTATGTTTGAGAAAGTTAACGCATTGATTATTATAAGAAGTATTATCTAAAGTAATATAAAATATTTTTTGACTAATACTCCCGAACATAATTCTTGTCTAATACATATACCTAAAGTACGACTGGTATAGGGAAAATCCATAGGTTTAAATGAAAAGATTCGTTTACATAAATTCTAATAAGGATCTATAAAATGTGTAGTAATATTGATATTCAACAACATTTCTAGCAATCCATAAATCAAAAGTTAAAACAAATTTTACCTTTTAGATTTTTAAATAAATCTGCCAACTCGGTTTTAATTTCTTCAAATCTTTGCAAAACTTTATTTCTAGTAGTATTTCTAGAAAAACGTTGAACTTGAGGTGAAAATGCCCCTCGTACCATATATTCAAATGTCGATTCTTCACTCATTGAAAATAGATGTTCATTTTCTATTATATAATCAACAACATAATTTTGTACGCGTGTATGATCAAAAAAAAAATTAACAATATTGTCAGTTAGACTCTTACCCATTTGCATTTGTATGTTGAGATTAAGAGGTGCATTTTTTAGGTGAATTTTCGAATGTCTATGTAAGTGGCTAGTACCACCAGATGTGTTACCCGAAAGAAATTTATTACAAATTTTACATTTGACTTTAACAGTTATGATGCCATCAAAATTTTTTTCAAAAAAAATTTCAAAAAATTCTCACGTTTGAGGCCTTTTTACTAGATGTAGCTATAGATGCAGATGCAAATGTAGAAGCAAATGATAATAAACCAATTGATGGATTAGGAGAGAGTAGGAGTGGGATTAGAACCATTTGGTGGAAATGTAAAAATATCTTCTATTTCATCAACGAGAAATAAAATTGGATCCATAAATAAAGTAAAAAATTATAATTTTTAAAATTGAAATAAAATTAAAATGAAGTTACGAAAAAATTATAAAGTTAATATTTTTTAAATAATAACAGTTACATTTTTTTAAAAAATAAATTAGAATTGAGAAACATATACCGAAATAAAATTAATACTGTAAAATAAAATAAAAATAAATAAATCAAACTGAATTAAGAAACTTTGATCCTTAATCTTGATCTCGATCGATAAAAACTTTTGATCTTGATCTTGATTCTTGATTTTCACTCTTTAATTCGCCAGCAGTAGCACTTTTCACCAAATATCACCAAATAACCGAACCACCAAATATCACCGAACAACCGAATTAAGAGAGAGTGAGAGACTAGAGAGTAAGGAGTTGAGAAATTAGAGAGTTTTGATGTGATTTTTTTTAAATGGGAGTGCTCCTATTTATAGAAAATAAATGTTGATTTAAAAAAAAAAACTAGCCGTTGGGTCGGGCTCGGGCTCGGGCTGAGCCAGCCCCAACGGCTCTTTAATATCCATTGTTGATTTGAAATCAAGAGGAATCCAAGCCGTCTGTTTGAAAAAAAAATAGTCGTTTGGCCTCGGGCCAGGCCAAAGGGTGGGACACAAGCCACGGGCTCGGGCCGGGACGAGCCGGCCCACGAGCTCAAGGAGGAGGCTCAAGCCCATGATACATATGCGGGCTCAGGCTTTTGCCGGGTCGGGCCGGGCCGGGTTCGCACAATGCTGGGCCTTGGGCTGTTCACAGAACCCGGGCCAAAATTACACCCCTATCGTTAGAGATCAAAACGACAGGCCAATAGGCAAGCCACGGGCCTCAGGCCAGTCTAGCTCACGAGCTCAAGCTTTTACCGGGCCGGGCCCACACAGTGTCTAGCCTCAGG
This sequence comes from Heliamphora pulchella, assembly GCA_032270985.1. Taxonomy (NCBI): domain Eukaryota; kingdom Viridiplantae; phylum Streptophyta; class Magnoliopsida; order Ericales; family Sarraceniaceae; genus Heliamphora; species Heliamphora pulchella. The sequence continues at coordinate 6,655,480 of JAULJZ010000023.1, forward strand.
CAGGCACCAGGCCAAAATTACACCCCTAGAGATAGAATGGTTAGTACGGCTAAGCCAACCATAACAGGAAGTGGGTTTGTGACCACGAAAAAAATAATGAGGAGAAGGGTCAGTGCATAATGGAAGTAGTAGTAGAAATACTTGAACATGGTTCCAAAGAGAGCTTTGGCAAGGTGAAAGCGAGGGCAGGAGACTGATGTACTGGTGGAGAGGAAGGTGCTATCACCTGGTAGAGTCAAAAATGGGAACTAGACGAACACTCGAGAAGAAGTCCATGGAAGGATGTGGAACAAATTCCTATAAAGAGGACACAATCTGATATAAGGGAATATTCTCACAAATAGTAACATCAAGGGAGTGACGCATGTGACAAGACACAGAATCATAACAACGATAATCTTTGGATATACAGAATAACCTAAAAAGATAAAACAAATAAACTTATTATCCAGTTTAGTACAAATTGGACAACAATTCTGGATGAAGCAAGTACAACCAAACACCCTAGGCAGAAGAGAAAATAAAGCGGGTAACAAAATCTGAATGGGAGTCTCACTAGCATTATCAAATCGTATTTGTCGAACAACAGTGTTAAATTGAGTTTTGACCATCTTGAGGAATTGAATAAATAAGGGTAACAAATCAGGTTAAGTTGTGAACGAAAGGCATTAGAAACGTATTCACCACCATTATCGTATCGTATTTGTCGAACAACAGTGTTAAACTGAGTTTTAACCATCTGAAGGAATTAAATAAACAGAGACAATACATCAGATTTTCTTTTAAGTAAATAAACTCGTGTGTATCGAGAATGATCATCAATAAAAATCACATAATAACGATGTCCAAATAGAGCAACAACCGGGAAGGGCCCACATACATCTAAGTGAATAAGATCAAAAATTCTAAGCACACAATGCATGTGGAAAATATAATTGGTATGAGTATGTTTAGAGAGTTTACATGCCACACAATGAAATTTATGGTCATTACAGGTTTTAAGGAATGAAGGAAATAACAAACACAACTATTGAAAGTTTTCATGTCCTAAACGGCCATGCCAAAGACTTAAAGTTCGAAAAGAAAAAAACATTGGATTTGGATTCCAACAAGACGGAAACATGACGGCTCGATGTAGACGGGTGTGATAGAGGCGACTCGCCAAAGTATTACAGCCCATCGCGCTCGCATCCCTTGCCAAGAATTTTCTTTGAACTCGTGTCCTTAGCAAACAATGAGTAGGGAAAAAAATAGCATCACAATAAAGGTCTTTAGCAAGGTGACTAACAAATAGAATATTAAAAGCAGAATTAGGAACATGAAAACTGTGTCAAGGGTAATATTAGAATATAGAGAAATTACCAGTAGCCCCACAAATCCCCAAACAGAGATATATGTAAAAAAATGTGACCACTCAGCAAATCATAAGACCAAAGCAATTCAAGTTGATCCGAAAGTATCTAACAGACCCAAACCAAGTCAATCAGCAAGTCACATATCCCTAAGAGTACCAAGCGTACTCAAACCATGGTCAATCAAGGAATCAGAGATCTCAAACTATGAAAGTCAACCAAAGGAAGTACACCAATATCTTGTTTGACCATAACAACCATCGCTGAACCAAGGCAGTGTAGGGGTTGGTTAAACCAAAAGGGTGGTGATGGCGATATGAGGAAAGTTGTCGACGGAGCAAATTTACCACATCAGTAAATCACAGAGGTGGTTGACGGAAATTGATAGTGATTGTGTTGCAATAGCAACGGCGACAAAGGCAACGGCAACAGTGATGATCGATGGTGATGATGATGGTGCTATGCGTTGATGATCGGCGAGCCAGAGAGCCATAGGTCGACGGCGAGCAAAAGAGGAGATCGCGACGATGGTTGGCGATGGACGATGGTTGGCGATGGTGAGGGGATTGTCGACGGCGACAGCGACAGCGACAGCAAGGTGTGGCAACGACAACGCTATTAAGGTTTTTGGTGGTTGAAAAAGGGAGGGGTTAGGGTTTGGAAGCAACAAGATTTTTTATTTTTATTTTTATTTTTTATGATTTTAGCTTTTTGATACCAAAAAGAATAAAAAATTGTATAATTTTGACTTACTTTCAAAGAGATATAACTATCTATTTATATTAATAAAACGGATTACAGAAAAGGAAAAAAATAACTTGTAAATCAAATCACAACCAATAAAATCCTAATTACCTAACATGTTGATTATAGTAATCAAACGATAATTAATGAGAACCTAATTCCCTAATATGTTGATTCCAATAGTAATAAGGTTGACCTAATAAATTAAAATAATAACATGCATTCCCTACTAGTAAAAGAACGAGTCAAATATTCAGCACGTGACCGAAGTATTATGCCCCAGGGCGGTGGCAACCAGCAACCCTACAACAGCAGCTTTTTGGACCAAGTGATCTAAAAGCTAGGAGCCTTGACAGTGAAAGAATGATTATTTTTCCTCTGGCAGTGGGGCTCCTTTTAGTCTTCATTAGAATTCCCATCTAGTTTCTTTTGTTATTTAGAGGACCTATTGCAGTAGCCGATAAGATTGTGGAGCATCCATCACCCTATCACAAGTCTTAATTGACTGAGCCACTTATGAGCACCAACCACCATTGAACAACCGTGACTAACCTGTGACTAACCTATACCAATTGTAACAGGTTGACTCAAAAGCCTCATAGTTTCACACATCGTTGGAACTTTGGTCATCACAACCCCACCATCAGCCACAAATTCTCAATTCAATGTCTTCAGAAAATAAATATCCAAAAAGATTTGGGAAATCGAAAGGCACATCCCAGATACGGTATTTAAAACAAAACGATCGAAAATTCAAATTTTAAATTTTCCTCATCCAACAATCTAAGAATGAAAATTCATCCATCAGATAAAGTGACTGAATTTGATGAAAGCACTTTTGGAGAAAAGAGCATAGATTATAACAAAAAAGAATAGAAGAAAAACATTTAATAAACAAGTCAAGATATCTTCTTCTACTAGCTCTGTCCAACTCAAGTGTCATATCCCAATCCCACCCCCACCACCCACCCCTTTCCTCAAGATGCCAAAATACAAAAATATCTATATTACAATTCAAAACCTTTAATGTGGCATTTCTCTTTTAACCAAACGGAAGATAAAGCAAGAAACACATCTATTGGTGGAGTATGCAACAAGCTTTCCAACTATTCCACCTCTCTCTCCCCATTTACCAACTACTACTCTTCCGACTTCTTTCTCTCCATTTCAAATTTCTATATCTAAATTAAAATTTAAGAAGATTGATATGACATTTGTCCCTCTCATCTAAATAAAGCAATGGTTGAGACCAATTTAGGAAGGTTGTTTTTCTTTTAAATCACTCTCATCTCATAAAAATGGTTGAAACTTACCCACATCAAAACGCTGTCTCAATTACTACAACTAACATACTTATTCAAACCAGAACATTAGATGATATCTTGAATTCCACATAAAAAGATCAACAATTGGCCAAGTTATGGATAGATGGTATTTATTATTAGTATTTGTGGATGGATGGTCTTTTCTTTTCTTTTCTTTTTCACTTTATAGGATTCATTTTATTGGATATTTATTTACATTTTTCCGCATCTTCTTTTATTAAAACCCTTAGTTAAATTTAGTTCATTTATAGTTGGTAGTGCCATGGGTAGGTGATGCAGAATGGCCGACGAATCACAAATGCAACATTATCTCAATATCTAAGCTCCCCATTACAATAATAAGCCTAATATTTATAGGCTAGCACAAAATCCACAAATATGGAAAAATCAATAAAATCCCACAATAAGAAAATTTTCCATTATTAAAGTCTAACATCATATCTAAATAAAATAAGTCAAAAAATCAATTCTTTCGGCCTCACATGACATATGTGCAATGAATTCTGGGTATCGTGTGATCCCCATCAGCAGGGACAATTCGCTAGTATGCAGACATTATACATACATATGTACAAATATTGAAAGAGAGAGAGAGAGAGAGAGAGAGAGAGAGAGAGAGATTAAATAAGACATAGGATGTCATCGGTTCCAGTGTTTAGTGTGTTAAGTCTTACATTTCTACGAGGTTTCTATTAGCAAGGGTTTGGGGGGCGTGGGGGTGGGGGGGAGGAAGAAGAAGAAGAAGACAGAAGTGAGTGCTTTTATGTACTGCTGTCAAAATCTTTGGCATATTGTTGATTTTGTATCTTAAACACATTCCAATTCCTTTCACTTTGGGCTCTCTTTTGTATCTTTTTTTCTTTTCAGGTCACTGGAAATTCTTTATTCAACTTACATGCCATATACGATCTCGTCAGAGCCTAGCTTCCAAATTTCATTCGATTAGTTGCATGTCATTCGAAGCAGCAAAACAAGAATTCTAATTTATTGGGTCATGTATAGAATTTTGATTTCTATACTAAAAAGAGTTGCAGCATACTAATTTTCAATTTTGTTTCTTGCTATTAATTTGCAGAATTCTAGTTGCTTGTACTTAGAGAAACTAACTAACAAATGTAAGGTTCTAATGGTTGCATTATAATTATTCCCAATACCAGTACATACCAACCTCACCTTTTAACTAATTGCATGGCATTTGCTAGCGATCTTATTGAAGAAGAGTTCACTTTGCCATTCGATTTCTTGCTATGAAATGCTTTCAAGCTTGGAACCTTCACATCAAAATATACTCCAAGATTCTCATGCTTCAAAACTTGTCCTGAAAATGTGCTACAAAAATATTATGCAAGGGAAATTCTCGAGGGACAAGTGAAATTCCTATGAAAATCCATTCAAGCTTCAAAATAAATAGGAATACAGCACAACATACTTCCAAATAGCTTTTCAGTGGATTTAATCACCATCTGAGCAAGCCGATCAACAGAAATCTTTAGCAATTTGAAACAGTCATCAGCTATTATAATATTCCTAGGATTACGTTGAACTGCAAATGGAACTTGCAGCAGCACATGCCCAACACGACGTAGTACATTGGGATCCCTTGCAAACCATCCTGCAAAAGTGATGTTTGAAATAAAAACAAAGGATAAAATGGAACTACTGGCATTCCAATTGGCAAACAACCACTTGCACCAAAACATTTGTTGTTAGGAAATGGGTAAGAAGAATGTGCATCATGCTATTACACACCCCTCCCATGCAAACCCATCTCCAACGTGGAGGGACAAACAAATCATGGTTCAAGCAACAAGCAGAATAAAATGCATATAGACAAACATGATAACGAAACAAATATTCACAAAAAATATTTAATCTCAAAACATCCCAAAAGCTACGATACAAGTTTAGTTAATTGTGTGCCCCAAAAGCTTAAGTTGCCCAGGCTTGAGCCAAAATGTCACCCAGAAATAGAAGCTTTTAATAAGTTTGACCGAGAAGCAGATTCATTATTTTTTCCCCAAAAGAGACATATTTATTCATACAATATAGAATTATCCAAAAATCTAAACAATAAAAAATGAATGGCAGAATCGGAATGAGAGAAAGAGATTTGATCTTTCGATCTCTCCCAAACAGTACTAGCTTTTCTTGGTTGCAAATGATTGTGAAATTCTTTATCAAAGAGAGTACCTACAAAGACCAATATAAAATTCAAGGCCTGCTAAAGTTGGCCATTGCCAATGATTGCCAAAAATCTAAAGACACAAAAAAAGGAGGGAAGGGGGAGGGGGAGGGAAGGTGAACTCCAGCAACAGTTTTCATGTATGTTCAATGGCAGAGAGCAAAATAGAGACAAGAAAAGAGAGAGGCTTGAGAAACTACGAGGATCATTAGAGTAGGCAATAGAGTGAATATCATAGAACTGATACAAGTGTGGTTGAAGGTTCTGCAGTTGCTCGACTCATTGTTATTCTTCAAAATCCCATCAAAACGGATGCTCAGATGCTGTCAGACCTGGGCCCTGGGGAAAGTCTTTGAAATATAAGCATAAGATTGATGAATGGTTATATGAAGCAGTCTTGGGTCCTCCATGGGAAGAGGGAGAAATGCATAACAATTCTTAATGGGCTTGCATTAAATTTATGGTATTAGCTGTTGTTTAAGTCAGCGGAAAATTAATGCCGTGAATCAGTACCACCAAAAAGCAGAGTTGATTGGACAGTTTGAGAGTGGTTGTCCAGGTCGGACGTTTAAATTTCTTTCTCCATCGTATATCATATACTAAAAAGTTCAAAAGATCGAACTATAACATCACTAAGACAAATCCAAATGAGGTAGCTACGCAGTCACAAGCAGCAGGAAATGACCATGATATAGTCAAATATCAGTTTGGCAGTGACATCACCTGTACATGGGAACGGCATAGTATGAGCAGAGGAGGATTGGAAATGCATGTCATGAACTAAGCGAACGAGATGAGCAAGATGCAAGCAGCAGTAGTGTGGGAACAGATGGGTCATGTCAATATGCACAAGGCTCAGCTAATAAAAGTGGGCTGGGGTAGGGAAAAGATTCAAAGGAGATGAGACTTGAGAGGTAACTTTAGTTGGCAGTGAAAGAAAGTAACTTGCATTATATTTCACTAGAATTTTGGATCAATTACCGATGCTAAAACTAATAGGATCTTTGGTTGAGACATGGGCAATGCAATCACTCTATAACCAATAATATGGTCGACATAATGGTAAGCAAAGCTGGTCCCAGGAGCCATAAGGCAAAAGTCTTCAAAAAAGTGGAAGAAAAAATAGTGACATGGGAACATACCATATCAGGGATAAGAGTCAGTTGGGGGCTAGCAGACAAGCTTACTGCATGGCAATGGTTAGATAATGTCCCCAATGACACGATAGCATCGCACGGAAAAGAGGGGATCTAGGTGCAAAATGCCTTTGTAAGGGGTAGGCATACATGAAAACTGAGGTTATTAGACGCTACATCTGGAAAAAAAATAATAATAATATTCCATTGATGTAGGCCTCAATCCAGGGAATTATTTGGCTATGATGGGACTGAACAAAAACGAGACCTACAAGTACAAAGGAAGACGTATCGTAGTAGTTAAAAGGTTGTTTGGAGGTGTTTCTTACTTCATTTGATGCATTGACTTACATCCTTTTAGGTGTACAATGAACAAGTTCAAGAAACACAGTTAAGTAGCATTCAGTCAGTGTCAGCTTATCTTCAGATTATCTTAACATAATGTTCTGTTGCTTATCAAAAAAAGTCTGTGTCAACTTAAAATGGAGAACCACGAAATGTTGTCTGAAGGGTTTGAGAACAATGCAATAAGATCACGGAACAAAGGTTCATCTTGTTTCGGTTGGAAATCAGATCCGTTATAACCTAAGCCATGATAGGTGTAGCGTCCACAAGTTATATGACAATATTATGTAATTGAATACAGATAATGAGTGGTTAAGGACAACCATCTCACTTCCCCATCCTGTAAGAATATGATCTCTATATATAAGATCTTGCGAATACATTTTTTACACAAGTCTGAAAAGCTGCAGACTTGTGTAAGAATATGATCTCTATCTCTCTCCAAGGCCACCACCATAGAGCCCTGGATCTCGGAATGTGGGTTTCATAAAGAATAGGGATGGCAAGGGAGCAGGGCACAGCCAGCTATCTCATTTTCAGTCCCTGATCTCCAAATACAGTGTATATCCTCATCCCCTACATGATCCTTGATGGGGAATTCTGTTGATACCCCATCCCCGTCCCTAATGGGGAATGGGTTCCCCGCCCCCATCCCTGATCCACTTCTGTGCAAAATTTTCATCCTTTCCTATATATACATATTAATCAAAGTCCAATGAAAATGAAATGTATTTTGAAAGAGAGGGAAAAAGGGGAGAAAATGGCATGGAGATGTCATACAGGAAGCTGGGACCATGTATCCAAGGGCCATGTTCTAGGACGCATTTTGTTGGATAGAGTGGATAAAAAGGTCAGCACCTAGAAAAAGGTCCAACAAGGGTTGACACAAGCAAAGGTCATATAAGTGCACTAATTCTTTTCTTCTTTTTTTTTTTTTTTTTGCAGGGTAGGGGCAAATATGAAGAGATCACATGCTTAGCAGATGGACCTGGACCCGATTGAATACATATGTTTTAATTCCAGGCATTATGTAGTTACTTTTACTTGTGGGCTTTGTGTAGATCCAGACTCCCAAGTGCCTTGGAGTCAGTTGGACTTGGGTGAGATCCACATGGTGTGGGAGACCCCGGGTGACATTTGGGGGCTACTTATAACATGTTCTGGATTTTGGGCCTTGCCTAGAGAGGGGAGGAAGAAACAAATGCACTTAAATGGGTTTCGTTTAGTTAATGAATAACAAAACTTAGAAATATCTTATTTGAAACCATCATTTTTCTCCTCCTCTATTACACTTTCTCCTGTCTCTACATATTTCCAATTTAAATGGCAACTTATGAAGCATTGATACGGAAGCAAACACAGACACAGAGATGGGACACGCCAATTTCAAAAAAATCAAAACACGAGCATGGTGGAAATATGGCAAAAAAATATATTTTTTATTTATGTATTTACCCCATATTTATAAACAAAACATTCACAGCCAATCTATCAAAAAAATCCACAATTACAAACAACTTCATTCATCATTCTAATATTATTTAAACAACTTCATTCATCATTCTAATATCATAGTTATTGTACTGGGAAAAAAAAACAGAAGCCCAAAGAATTAACATAATAACAAAAAATTATTTTTTTTACAATCAAACAATTATGCTTACCCAGCATAGTTCCAATTGCCAAATAAGTAACATAATAACAGCAGGCAGCTTATGGAACAAAACTATGAAAAAAACAAATTTTTCCAATCACTCAATCAGGCCATTTTACAATCAGTTCCAAAAATAGAAAAGAGATGTTGGGATTTTTTTTTCAAAAAAAAAATGAAGAAGAAGAGATGGTGAGATTTGTTTTTTAAAGAGAGATGCTGGGAATTAAAGAAAAACATAATGAAAACAGTGCAGAAAAAAGGTAAAGAAAATAGGTAACGGGAAAAAAAAAAGATATTGGGGTTTAAAAAAAAAAACACAACATCGAAGTGCTAGGTAGAGGACGGGCAGTCAACTCCATTCAAAGAGTCGAAAGAAGTAGCAAAAACCAGAAAACAAATAAAGAGGGGAGAAGAAGACAGAGAAACCACAAACAAATAGAAGGAAGAAGAAGAAAGATGCTGCAAAAAATATAAGGAAAAAGATGAGAGGAGGTGTGTACTTGGAGGTCGATTAAAGGTCAGTGGAGGTTAGATCGAGCTTGTCTATGGTCAGATCGAACTCGCTAGTGAAAGTCGCAGTGGGTGGTCAAGGCAAAGAAAATAGGCAATGCACGCTTTAAACCTCTACTCTGCGAAATTTGGGCAAGGGTTTTTAATTTTGCCAGGCGCTAGGGTTTTTTAAGTTAGCGGCGTGTCCAGGCAAAATGGACACGCGTGTCCCTAATGTGTCCAATGGCATGTCCGAAGGAAAAGAAACAATCAAAAAATAGGACACGCCTAGTGGCGTGTCCGAAACGTGTCTTGGCGTGTTCTTGGAGTGTCTATGTCCAATGCTGCTACGGCATCATCTCCGTGCTTCATAGATGTCAACTCTAGGATTTGGGCAGCCCATTCACACAATTATCCCATCCATTTGTACATTCCCTCGCTATAAAACTCTAGGTAACATAATTTGATTTTTGAGTGAGTTGGAGTTCGATTCCAATCTTGCCATAGAAGAAGTTTCTCTATTCAATGAAGAAACGTTTTGGACTACACAAATTTCCATTTGGACACACCCACATTTTCAGCTCCCAGTCTCTCTCTTCTTTTCTTTGGGAATTGAAGTAGGGAATATTGATGTAGTTTAGTGTGCTTAATCTATATGTAGTAGAATTAATTTTGGGTTTGGGAGAGATTTAGCGTAAGTTATTATGCTGTAGTTTTGACTTGAGTATGGAGAAGGCCTGTAGGAGATGTCTAAGAAGCCAGGGTTTTTTCAAATCTTCTTATATTTAGAGAACTATTTTAAAAAAATGTTCGAATTTTTTTTACTTATTAGATTCCTGTTAGCTAGAGGAACTAGAAATGTACATTTTTTGACCAAAATATTTTTTTTTTTTTGAAAAAGAAAGGCCGGAAAAAAGCAAACTTTTTAGCGAAAAATGTGGCCATTTCCGTTCTTTGACTATGATCAAAACTTTATACATTTGTAGATTTCATAAGTAAAGAGTAATGAGAAAACTGAAAAATAAAAAATTCAAAATTTAAAATACGAAAGAGTTCAAAAAAGACGAAAAAGATTCCAAAAAAAAAGCCATGCCTTTCAGAGAGGCCAAACAGGGCCTAAGGCATGTAGATGAAACTGAGGGTATATAATGTACACTAGCATGATTTGAAATTATTACATCAATTAAATTTGGTTTGGGGAAAGAAAAGGGTGATTTAGGGGTTTTGGACAATTTGGGAAAATGCTAATTATGTCGTTATTGAAAAATTGCACATGTATATGTCATATTGCTATTATTTAATAAAACTCCCTCGTGAATGATGTGATCGTAGAATTGCATGTGAAATTGAGAAAATGTCGATTTAGGATTTGGTTGGGTAATTTGGGGGTGTTATCTATTAGAATGTAATATTTTGTGAACAGTGTGTCAATGTATTTGGTGGGGTTCGGGATGTCTTAATTTGAAATTGAAAACAATTTTGAGTGAGTTGGATAAACTCTTAAATTTGAGGTTTGTGAAAGTTGACACGACAGAGTCAAGGGCTTAAATTGTGTCATTGATTTTGACAGTTTTCGATTGTGTCGTAAAAAGCAAGGTGGGCACAAGTTGCTTGCACATCGATGGAAAGTTGTAAATTCGTGTGAGGGTAGGTTACTCAGTGGAAAGTCGTAAACTGTGTCATTAATTCGGAAATGGTGTATTTTGCCTTGTTTGGCAACCTGGCTTTAAGCCACGCTTTTTGCTTAAAGTAACTTTAAGCCAAATAAGTAAAAGGTTCATTTGGTGAACCGTAGTGGTACTTTTAAGCCAAATAGCAATAAGCCAAAAAACTTGGCATAAAGTTGTTATAATTTTTTAAAATTTATTTTTAGATAATTTTATATTCAATATATATCATGTTTGATAGATTTGGACGAGTAGATTTTAAAAATATAATTTCTATAAAAACAAATATGTATAGCAAAAGTTATAATATTAAAATATACAAAAAAAATTATGTAAAAAAAGCAAAAAAGCTAAAAGCCTTTGAGTCGCTAAATAAGGCTTTTTGACTTTTGGGACTTTAAGCAAAAAGGAAGAAAGGCAAAAAAGCCGGGCTAAAGCTGATTGCTAAACGAGGCCTTTGTGCGAGATTTGTGCTTAGCAAAGATTTCGTTTAGGTAATAGACAAACCGGCATATTTGATTTTAAATTTTTGGTTTTGGTTGTGTGAATTGATATTTGCAACTTCAAAATACGAAAATGGAGATGCGTATGTTGGGTGTGTTAAGTTCATCATTTTTTAACTAACACTTTGGGAAAATGGGTATTTGCAAAAATAGAAATTGACTTACAAAATGGGGAAAAACTTATTAGTATGCGTACATTGCATTCATGCACTTTAATTCCATATTACACTTGTTGCATATTTTTCTAATGGATCATCGTGCTCATTCCTTACTTTTCATGTGCCATTGAGGGGTCACAAGCTTGACGCCTTCCCGGTTTTATTTCACCCTTTTGTGGATTTTATAGTATAGGCCTACGACCTCTTTAAAGGTGTAAAAACGGCTCGGGGCCTGTTACTGTGCAGACCCGGCCCGGCCCGGGCCAGCCTATGCATTTTTTGGGCCTGCCCCACCCCCCCCCCCCCCCCCCCCCCCCCCAAAGCCCGTGGGCCGGGCCGGGCCGAGGCCCGCCCGCAGGCC